>JANTCA010049607.1:0-18213 GCA_024741275.1 Chironex yamaguchii
TATTCAAAAAATAAACATTTCATAAAACGTTTCGAATAATTCTCCTTCAGATTCTTCAATTATTCGAAACGTTATATGAAATGTTTATTTTTTGAAGAATTTTTAAAATCTTTTAATGAACATAGGACATTGAGGCTTTTGTAGTTTATATATGTATACATGTATTCATCAAAGCGTTGTAAGTAAAAACTATTCATAGTAAACGTACAGAACGTAGTTTAAAGAGCGCCAGTTTTGGCTGCATTAATGTGCCCCTGTCACAAGCCTATTACAATGACCATATTAGGAAGAGTAGTGACTGCTTAGCCTTTCTTTATCTTTTAGACGAAGGAGAAGATTTATACTATAGGTAGGTTGAGAATTCTGTGTTGTAATTGACAAAAGAAGAAAAAATGACACATGCATGAATCAGTTTAAGAATTTTTCTTGCGTTACTAATCAACCAGCATACCCTGTAAGCCAAGCTAATAATAGTTGTATAATAGTTGAAGGTAAAAGGATCCCATTGTGCATGTATAACAGATAAGCCTTTTTACTGCGATATTCAGGGAAAGCTTCAAGCTTGGTCTTTATCATGGACTGAGTGACAACACTGCCTTTCCAGAAAGCAGCGACTTATGCATGAAGAGTTGTCTTTATTGCGTTCAAGCCCCATAGGTCAAACATGGAACATTGCTCAACAGCTGAATTTGAAATTTTTTATAGGAGACGTATGTAAATGCTTTCAAGTCATCGCTTACACAAAGTGTGCAAGAGAGCTTAAAAATACCATCGTCGTGTAAGAGATTCATCACTTTTTAGCCTCATCGATGCTGTGCTCTGACTGAATGATGAAAAAACAGACTGTGCATGGAACATCTTAAGCCATGCTTCTTACGCAGGATTTAAATCTTGTTTAGTCTATTACAGCAAGGGACATTTTTGATTACATTGTTCTTTATGTCCCTTTTATATCCTTGTTGTAAATATCATACCAATGTCAGCACCGCTGTTTTTGCTAATGGTGCATGGGATTTCTTGTTTCAAATTCTCTACGAGTCTTTCCGCTAGATAATTCCCTATTCCAGTCATTTGGTTTTGCGTTCTATTTCACACTTTTCCCTCAGAATAAAAGAGATGTACTTTAAAATGTCAAACCACTACATTGTCACTTAAGTAACCTTTCTAAAGTCAAAGAAAATTGAATTTAGAAACTTGCCCCTGATAAGCCTATTGAGTATCATTAATTATGTATAGACTCATGCGAAATAATATAGAAAGTCAGTCATATACTTAAATTTGTTTTTGCTCATCGCATCTTGTTTTGTTCTTTCTAACTTTTCCATACAACTATTGGCACATTATATATCAATTTTCTTTACGTTGCTTTGCCCAACATTAATCGTTGACACAGATATTTATCAATATCATATTCATTAATATCATATTTATTTACATCATATTAATTTATATCATATTTATTGATATCATACTTATTAATATCATATTTATTGGTATCATATTTATTAATATCATATTTGTTGATATCATATTTATTGATATCATATTTATCAATATCATATTTATGAATATCATATTTATTGATAATATTCTTAATAAGCTAGATTCACTATTCACTAAACAGAGTTTAGCCCATTCTTTCTACGTGATCCCAGTCTTCGTAATCCTGTCATTTCGTGTAGGAATTGCTGATTTTCCATTTTTCTCCGTTGGAGATGAAGCTTTCACTAGCGGTCTGTTTAACAAGCTTTCTCCAGAACAATCTATCTTTTACCAATGGTGTTGCGTCCCCGAGTACAAGGTTGTCCAGTTGAACATTTCGTCATGCACTTAAGCCTGACGTGTTTCTGTCAGATAATCATTACCGAGATCTGGCCTAGTATTTGTCGACTTCAATCACACTGCGTTTAACATAATGGGTGGTCTTCTCTAAGTTCTCTTCAGTGGAAGCAGCTAATGTAATGGCCGCCGCAAAGGTGAACATTGTAATTGAAGTCTCTTTAAATTAAATAAGCTTCCATCATATAAAATTTACAGAAGGACTCCTGTGTTGTTATCAAATGTTTATCTCATGAATAAGAGAAACTGATGTTGAGTAATATAGATGCCATTATACAGCATTGTTCAAGTACATTAATTAAATCAACAACCCCAAAACGGAATAATCAGATTTCATTAGCACCACTCATTGATTAATGAGAACAGAATTGTCATTCAATGTCAATATAATCATCCTTAAGCACACCATAAGACATTAGAATAACTACGTTTAGAAGACTAGCTAACTTGTGTACAAAAACATTGTATATTTAAGTTCACGAAATTATTAACAAAATTCATGCTAGATTTTTAAAGTCTTACGGAATAAGAAGAGAAGGATAAAAGGTGGTCTATTTTGTTCCATCTTAACCCGATTATTTAACTCGAGCAAATTGACTCGGCCCTTTTTGGTTTTTACAACAGCCTCGATCATCGGTATGCGTTATACGACGACAATCAGTCTTCTGCTACAGTAAAATAACTTAAAATGAAAATATCACCTTCAGATAATACTTAAAACTGGAAATTATAATTATTAGAAAGGGATAATGGATAAGTTTCGTAAAACATGATTAAGCTTGAAAGAGTATGAGACACATTGATAAGTCTCCGATAGTGAAGGTAAATCCTGGAGTAACGACAAGGAAATATAGCAACAATCATTATTACTGTCCTTCAAAACGATTCCAAAATTTCAATAAACTGCAGCAGGAAAATTAATAATGAAACATTAAAGGCGTACATGAAATTATTGAATCACTAAAATAACGCAATTATGATATTAAAGTAGAAGAAAATCAACGCAAACTTAATTTCATTCGCATTTATTTCATGTATTTTTCATTTCCTGTAGTGAGGTATTTCTTCACTTTCAGTAATTTTCTATGACTACATACAACCAACGTTTCTATGACTACACGATCAGAACGTCTACTATTTAGAAACGTTGACTGCTACTCGCTATAAATATGGTACCAGAAAAAAATGCACACCGGTTCATTTCCATTCGTTCAGCTTTGGTATACGTGCTTTAAGAGAAGATGTTGAAGACGGAGCCGTCTCGACACGTGAAAGAGGAAGACTATCACTGAAAACAAATCAGTGTCCTCGGTGACTTTAACTTAAAACAGTTTTATTTTTTTGGCTTTCTCGATAGCCACTTGAGTAACATTGTCCTAGCCTATTAACAGAAGTTATATCTTGCTATAGACTTAAAAGTTTACAATGGAACACGAGAACGAGAGGAGTTGAAAATTGACAAATTGTTAATCCTTTTAGTTGTGACGCAAGCATGGTTGATTCGAGATGTACGCACTAGCTACAGGCGTTTTGCCATTGCAATATATTCTCTGTTGATAAAATGTAGTCTTTTGTTATCCCCAGATTATGAGAAATTGACCTTTTCAGCACAGGTTTCAAAATATTAAATTCACTCTGTTTATTTTGTTCCCTTCTACTCCACTTACATTAGAATCTTGAAAACTTTCACTTAAAATATGAATGCACTGTTTACTAAGTCAAGATGGTTATTGGTACGACGCCTTGGGAAAGACAAACAGTATCCAATCATCTTGCACTTATCCTGTTTTATTGAGTCTATCTTTCATCAAGAGGACATTTTTATTATTTGTCAAGTTATACCTCACGTAGCGTTATTTACAAAGGAAAAACTTCCCAGAATAAATTTTGCTCTAATATCCTAGATAGCTGGTTTTACAAACGTCTTATTATTTGAAAGAAGACTCAAGAGAAACGTCAGCCATAATAAAGGAAATCAAATAGCGATTTGAGCTTTCAATTAATCTAACGACAGCAATTCTCGATGGCAAATGTCGTCATTATATTTTTTAAAGACTTCTACAAGAATAAGTCTTGAATCAGCATTTACACTAAGTTGAAAATGTCCTTAAAGGATAAACCACTGTTTTGACAGACATCGATCACAATTGAATGAAGATATGATGTTGATTCAAGCATGGTTCGTAGGAATACAACGAAACACAGCTTGATATTGTTTTAAAGGTGAAATCAATTCTCCCCAGGCTTCTCTCAGATGTGTCTCTGCGTCTCATCGTGTTACATGGTGTATTTTAGGAATAAACTAGAGGATACAAAGAAAAGATATTAGTTATACATTATCGGAAATGGCGAGTGACCAGAAAATTCTATTGGTGAAAGAAATGAGCAGAATTAAGCTAAAAATTTGCAAATCATTGCCCATAGAAATTTTGGAGGAAGACACTTTGCAGGTAAGAGTTTTGAGACATACAATTGGCGCATTTGTGAAACACATATCTACCTCTATGTTAACGGTGCAAAAGTGTGCCGTAATCTTCATCATTTTAAGCGCAAACCATAGAACGTTGTCCACCTTTAAAGATTCTCTTGCTGTCCATGCACAGCGTACTGGCTGAGAGGAAAGATATCTGGAGTCATAATATACATTAAGCGTCTTTTGTTTATATTTTGAATTGAATAATGATTGAAGAGAAGTGCCTACCCCTAGCTTGTTTTTAGGGTAAACATTTCAACCATCATAAGACATTTCAACATTGTAATTATTTTCAGGACTCCGTATTGCGAGTAAACAGAATTTTAAAAACTTAAGGCTTATTCATGCTTGGTATGATTGTTAGAGTAATCTGGAGTTAACACAATCAAGAAATAAACCTTTTTTAACTCTTACTGTAGTGTGTAGGAGATTACAGAATGTACCAATCTCTGACAATACTATGTATTATTCTTATGTTATTGCGTATCGTCTAACTACATTTTTGCGGACAAATAATCGATACCAACACCATCTATATTGGATACCAACTCACTTATGGCTGCTGTAAACAGGAAATATACTTATCAGTCACCATTAGTGAAACTTGCCGGATGTTTGGGCAATTTTCCTTTGTAAGTGACATTCGATATTTTCTGCCATCGAATTATCAATGATCTCCAGTTTCACCCTCTTTAAAAGCGGGTGTCATTTTTCTTGATAGCAAAGAGAAGTGAAATTTCGGCTATAAACATGTGATGAGTTTAACAACTCCGAAACCAATTCCAAATACACGTAGGGTTCTTTCTACAAATCACGACCTATGCATAAGTGACTACTCTTGTGCGTTAATGATATAGATATTTAGGGTGACCGGAAGAAATGCGGTTCAGAAGGGGGCACCAAGGACACGGGAACCCGAACCATTTTCGTGGCCTACGGTCACAGGCACGGCGTATCAAAATTTTCTGAGAGCTGCATTTTGTCAACGTTTTGAAGACTACGCTTTTTGTGCTTGATGAAGGGCTGGTAAATGTGTTTTGGTTACCACCTCTTGCCCGTCCTGGCTGGAAGTGCTCTCTGCTGTACGATGATTTAGGGTACAGCTTTGAGTAAGATCGCTTCCAATCTCTGCTTCTTAAACAGCTAATGACAATCAAATTAGGCAGGAGTTAAATGATTCAGCATTAATGTTTGAAGTATTTTCTTTTGCAGCGACTATGCATCGTTTGGTTTTGTTGTTGTCGAATGACGCGGAACAAATTTTTCCTACAACATTACTCTAAAGTACCGTTTGGGGAACTTGTTGTAACAGCGTTCTGGTTTAGCTACATGGGTGCAAGGAGTAAAATAGAAGTAAATGACCCCATCTACTAAAATTAATGACGCATTTTGTTACATATTTAACCGGAAAAGGAGGGAAATCATTATAATTTGCTTATATCACAGACTGTAACATAGATCAAAACTGATTGAATCAAACCATATCGAAGTCTATAAAACAATACTATTGAACTAGTAACAATTTCAAAGTTTCATATTTCAAAGAGAACATGTGACGACTTATACTTGATAAGTATTTTAATGTCGTGACTATAGCCATAATAGGCGCCGAGATATTCAAAGATGTCAACATAATCAATAGATAAGGCATTTAATTCAGTTAAGCGAGAGCCTTGTATAAGACTAATATGTTGACATTATGTTTAGGAAAGCCAACAATTATGCATTAAGTTTCAACTGGATCCGAGAGGTATTCAGAACAATCCTTAGTATCTTCAAGAAGGTAAATTGCAAATAATACTGAGATGGAGATTGGTAATGCACCTTTGTATTCTAAGTACCTTTCCTAATTCAACAGGAAGTAGTTCTAATCCAGTGCCATTTTTGTATAACTGGTAACATCGTTGTGGCTTGGGGTAAATCACGATGTCTCATTTTGTTCAAAAGATCAAAAACCATTGCTAATTGAGACTTAGACAAAGAGATGCCAGGAACCGCGCTTCTAAATTTCTTGATATGATGTCTCTTTCTCTTTGTTGATAGTTACACTTTTCGTTTTTCTTCTTGAGAACTCATTCACTAATCCCCATGCCTCCTTGAGCACACCTGGGGAGTTTTCACGGATGCTATTAATGTTTCCCTCTTTACGTTCATTTCAATTTAAGCAAAGATTAAACTGGGCAGCATGAATCTCCTTTGCATCCAAGAGCAACTTAGTCTGGTGAGCGTGATAGATTCATGGTAGTCGTGGTGATATCTTGCAGGAACATACTTCCACAAAATTGACAATGTTGACATGTAAATGTTATCCAACAAGGGAATTTCTGAAATTTTAGCCAATGACATGTTTACGTAATAGGGCTTTTAGCAATTTAGGTTGTCTCCTTTCCAAATTGACAAGGAGTATTCTTGTCACTATTGCATTATCTCATAGAGAAACAAATCGAGTTGAAGCACATCACCTCTTGAGGATATGTAAGTTCACCATGCTTAAGGTGTTTACCGCGATGAGGTCGCTGTGATCAATGAAATGCTGCAAACAGGTATCTTCTTTATTTTTAAGACAGATGCAAATGCATATTTCGTTGCAGGAAATCTTGTATTGCGTCACTTATTGCAAGTAGCAGTGATTTTCTCGGGGATTTGGTGAGAAAAAGCATGTCAGAATAGTCGGATTTTGAAACTGAATTACCTTTAGATATACAATTATAACAAATCAATTATATTTTTTATCTGGTAAGTGAGGATAGAAGAGAGGAAAGCAAGTGAAACTGATTTAAGCCCCCTACTGTGCAGCCTTGAGGAGGCAAAGCACAAGGTCACAAAAGCTAAACTTCTATCAACTAAATCAGGATGAAGCGCCGTCTTGTCTTTGTTTAGCACAGCTCCTGGTAATGAATAGGGTTCCTGATTTGATTTAAGTCATTTCCTATGTTTGTCTTGGTTTAAAGATACATTTCTTAATCTTTGTTCACATATGTTATAGTCACAAGGAGTGAGATATTGGTAATACCTATATTGCTTGTATTTAAATCTGAACGCCAACTTTGAAGTTTGTTGTAAACGAGCCTCTAGCAGATTACGTCTACTATCGAAGCAAAGATGTTTGTTGGATAGCGCAACGGCTTATAAACTCTAGGCACTATTATTGTACCTGTTATTACATACTGTGGGATTTTAAACTTGAAAATAACAACTGGCCAGTTGAAAAAAATAGCTTCTCTTCATGAGCGTGATATAAGAATAATTGGCGTGGGCTCAAAGGATTGCAGTGTTCTGTTACCTGAAAAATCAAATATAAAATGAGCCTGTGTACTGGTTCATAACATCCTGAACAATGATATATGTGATGCCTTGCAGAGTCACTTAACGACACATGCACATATTACGATCACAAGAAACAACAAATTCTTAGTCACTCTACCAAGCATTAAAACTGAATATTCGGGAAGAGGCTTCAATTATATGGGGGCAAAATTATGCAACGATTTGCCTGGATTCTTTTCAAGACTCTAGTTTTTCTCTGAGCATTAATTACTTTTTTCACTAACAGCTAAAATTCCATAGAATACGCTTGTGAAGTCTACCTAAGGCATAATGGTTTTTATGTAAAGGTAGTGTGAAAGCATTTCAATTTGAAAATTCAATTCTCTGTAAAGCAATTTGGCTACGTAACTCCATTGTTCGTCCTTAACTGGCTCAACTTTACTATTCCTCGTATAAATGTGAGGTCATCAGAATTAGACCATTGTACCGTATAAATGGTTTTCCTTGTAATCAGTTATCACATGTTAAGGAAAACCACGACTCGATCAAATAGTATCATCATCATCATTAATCAGGAGGCCCTCTTAGGGGAAAGGGGTACCTCCAAGTTCTTCAATGGCTTTTTTCCACCTCTTTCTGTCCATTGCATCATTCGCATCCACCCCCTTCTATTTCGAGATGTTATTAATTGATTCGATCAAATAGAATGTTTTATTTACCTTTTACTTTAACTGTTGATTAGTTAAAGCTGGTTCGCTGTATTCATCTCTGGCTGGTTGTATTTATCTTGTACATTCCATTTTGCACAAACTGTACTGTGTTTTCTAGTCTTTATTTGTGTCCTTGCAACACTCTTTACGTCAAGGTCACTGTTATGTTGCTGCCAAGTAGTAATTGCTCTGTCGCCAAAACATCACTCACATTCGAACAAGGTAGTCCAACAAGTCGCAAGTCGCCAACATGGCATTTTTGGTCACCAATCCGGTTCAAGGTAACGGGAGCCCACTCTCATAAAGCTCACTTCCTAGTAAATTCCCTAACCCTGGCATGGGAATCAGGTACGCTCAGTAATGAGTGTGCCACAAAAAAAATCAGGTTCAAAAGTTGCCCAATTGGTGATTTGTCTCGAAATCTGGCAACACTGGTTGCAGTTGTCACCTTTTCTCTTAACATATTAGGATTAGACTATAATAACTATAACTATTACGTACTTCTAAGATTTTGTTGCCGTATTTGCAACAAGAAGAAAAATATTTTGTTACTTTGTGCTTAAGTTAATGACCAATATTTTTAACCAAGAATGTTTCCACCAGGAAATTTATTTTCCAGTCTAAAGTTCAAAATCGTGACAGGAATCACTCTCTATAGTGAAAATCACGGATGCATAACTGAAGCATATTTCTGATCTTATCGAGAACTTCATTACCAATGCTATTTTCATACTCTCTGAAGAATGTTTGATTTGATTTCTGTCTACCCACTTAACGGATTCTAAATCTTCCATTATAACAAAATTTAACAATCTTTTTGTGGTACAAAACTTGAAAATCGCCTTAAAAATTTTGCGGCATTGCGCTAAAACATACTTAAAAGTTTTTTTATGAATAAGTTGCCATATACGTATACTTTCCTTTCTGACGATGAAGAGTGTCAGACAAAACAAGGTTTTAAGCTTTTTAGCATGTTTTTAGCGCAATGTCGCAAATTTTCAAACTTTAGTTTGAAAAGATATAAGGCGATTAGACTTTCTAATGCTTAAAATGAAATACATAACATAAGCAACGCTGTTTGATTCTCCACCTATGGTAAGTCATTTGCGTCCGGGATCAGTGTCACTCCTACAGTGGTATTGCATTGCTGAAAATATCAAAATTTAAGCCTCTGATAACTGCTTTGTCATGAAGGCTTTAGTATTGTAAAAAATACACAAGCACAATATGTTGCAAGGGTTTCTTCGTTGGTCTACAGTGTTTCACAGAAAGTTTGGACAGACTTACTTATTGTTTAGACAAATTTTGAGTGAAGTGGCACTTTAAAATGAGTAGCTCTCTCCTAAGATTTCATGAAGGTAAATTCAAGAAGTTTCAAGTTAATTAAACTGTTAATAAGTAACAAAATCATTTTTGAGAAGAGAAGAAGGGGTGTAGCAATTGTAAGTGATTGTGACTGATTTTGAAAGATACATTTTGTACTGGGAATTAAATGTTGGAAAAACTAATGGACAACAGCCTACGAAATGAGACTCGGTATTCTATAACGTCTTCATAACCTAGTTTCAGGCAATAATATCGTAGATGGTTTAATGTGAGTTACCATTACGTGGACTACTACCAGTCAGGGTCGTCGTCGGTCCTTGGAAAAGGGGAAGGGGGCAAAACGTCCGCCAAAATCTGGGTTCATCGGTTACCTCTTCATTTAGTGTCACTTAAGCCAAAATGAGGTACTTTGCAAAGTTTAAAATGTCAACTTAGTTGTTGACTTTGCCACACTATGAAATGATACAGGGAATAGACACGTGAAATGCTAATGTGTGGAAGTGACCATTCAATAGACATGAAATCACAGCATAAAGCAAAAACGGGCACCTATGTGCAAACAACATACCTGATACATCACGCCCAATACATATCTCCACCAATCAATTCTCATGACACATTGGTTGATTACAGCATCAATATCCAGCTGTTTGTCTTTGCCATAAACATGGATGAGCATACTATGATTTAGCGGATTATCATGACACATTGGTTGATTACAGCATCAATATCCAGCTGTTTGTCTTTGCCATAAACATGGATGAGCATACTATGATTTAGCGGATTATCGTGAAAATGGATCACAAATAAGTTCTAATTCTATTTACTGCTGAGAATGTCCTCTCGCTTGAAGTGTTTATGGTAGGTACCACCAAAAGCCTTTTGCCGGCACCAGAGCTTCTGATATTGCACCCTGACAGATATCTCCATGGTCTGTGAAAATGTTGCCTTCCAAAATTAATGTCCAGCAAACTTTGCTGCACCCTGAAGCAGCTTCAACTGGGTGGAGATGAGATAGAAATCATTGGCGTTCAGCATAAAGATCCTTCAACTCTTGCATCTCTTGTTCATAGAGCTTTCCTTCGTGTGTTGTCGTGATAATTTTCCATCCACAACTGTGTTCTTCCAGGCAGTACATGTGACCACTACATCCCATCCCAATGGTGATTAACTGTCAAGGTGTCAGCTCGACACCAAAAAAGCTGCAGTGAAGTATGAGGATCCATTCTAATTCAACACATTTTTTGTTCTTTTCAAGAACAGCGAACTTGACACATGCAGCTACTTTGAATGAACGTAATTTCTTTGTGCTTTGTAATTCTGCCAAAGCACAGTTGCAAAACGGGACATGCAAAACAGTTAACCCACAGTAAACGTTGGCACGCGGTTGGTGTTTAGTTCCATGATGCTAAGTTCAGTATTTATACCTGAATGGTTAACAGAGAGTATCTGAAAATGTTGGCTTCGCGAGAAAGTGGAGGGGAGTCGTTCGCCCCCTGCTCACTCGGCGACACAACTTTTGACATACAAAAGGACAGTAAAGTAACACATTATGTAATTTATGCATTCATTTGTCGTTTTTTAATTGAATTGAATATGCAAGTTGCGTTCTCGACCGATAATGATGATGGCATACTCAGAAGAAGTATTTTTCCAAATTGCAATGCAACTGTATTGATATTTCCATTCGAAATATATCTTCAGCACAAGCATAGAGTTATTTAATTTATCTTGTCAATTTGTACAAATCTCGTAAATAATTACAAAGTACTGAAATAAAGTGGACACCTAGTGAACCACCAGAGAACCTTTCATCTTTAAAATGTAACTGATAGCCTTCTTCTTTCTCTTTTCGTAGATGAGCAGAACACCCCGCTCTACATCATTACAAGATCCCGCACCAGACCCCTTGTCATTTTTACAAGTTCGAGATGATCTTATTGTAACTTCACGAAAACGACGTCAAGAGGTATGGTCTGGGTTTGTTTAGTTGAGGGAAAACTTTTTATTATGTCTCTAAATCTACCTTATTGCTGCTGCCTTTTTAGGAAATCTAAAAATAGTTCGTAAGTAATATTCCTGTCCAAGTAAATAGGACATATACTACAATTGTTGTAATGAGAAAAATGTTGATGACAACTTCATAACTAAAAATGAATTAAGGACAACAGTTATGCTTATTAAAGCTAGAAAATCAGGAAAAGAGAAAATTGATTAATAGTGATTGTTCTTGCAAAAACATGAATCTTCATTGGATTGTCATTTTGTAACGTTTATGGTTATGGTGGCAATTTATTCGCAATAGAAAGGTATTTTGTCTGAACTTATTTGTTTGTTTGAATTTTGCAACTTACAAATAAGCAACTTGTAAACAGTGTGGATTCATGTTTTGGGAACTAAGTGCCTGGCATGAGAAATGTCAGCTTAAAAATTTAGTTACAAATAAGACAACCATGCCTGAGCTTCTTATTCTAATAAAAACGTTTTGTTTGCAATCATAGCGAAAAGTTAATTTCAAAGTTAATTAAATCTGGTTAAGGTTTATAAAGCACTACAATAGTCACAGTTTACTCATGGGAGGAGCATCAGGTTTAATTGATAAACCTTAGGGACCACAAAGGTATGACGGCTTTTATCAATTACTTTTCAGGCTTATCTACTTATATCTAGTGTTGCGCTATATTTATTGTCTTTGTCATTTTAAGTATGGGACTATTTTTTGCACTGGTTGTAGTATTCTCTAACGTAAGTAGCCCAACAATTTAATATGTTGAAACTGAAAACCCCGATGAATGATGGTTGATATTTCGGCTTATCAGGTAAAAAGTAGGCATGTCATTCTGCGTCAAAGCGAGATGAAAGGCGTACTAAATTGTGTCTAATCCAGTATGATCATGATGAGAACATATTATGAGAACAAGTCTGCCTTCTAAGATGAAGATACCATAGAATGAATAATCGCAGCATCATGCCAGCCAATGTACCAGAATTGGACAGACGTTAGGCAAGGGAACGCAAAACATTCTACCTTCTGTCAACAAATTACCTCAAGTGCCCTAGAAGAGGTATAAATATCACGGATGGATGTACGCTGTTTTCTTGCCAATACTGGGGTCTTTTTAAATTACAATTAAACTCAAGCAAATTGTAAGAGAAATAAATATAGAAATAAGAGATCCTTTAAAGCAGAACAAAAATAATAAACAATAGTGAGCCAGTTTTTAAAGTAAAATGAAGAGAAATTGGAAGCACTATGAGAGGACAAACCTCCGCAATACTAATGTGAATATTCAAACGACATGTGCTAATAGACGGTAAGTTAACAAGGGGTTTTCCTACGATGAGTTCGTCGCTAGTTGTGGTTTTTACGAAGATGTCATTACCAAATATGGACTGTTCTAATAGGCGCAATGGAAGCATGTCCCCATGATGACGTCGTCACTAGTTGTGGTTCTACGAAGATAGCATTACCAAAAGTTTCAATATTATCCTGGACCCAAGACATGATCCTGATCATCCCAAGAAAAAAGAATTAACTGGAACCAGTCAGACTACCATCATACTCTTAAACTTTTAAAACGATACGGTCATATAGTTTTGATAAACTTCACAAAATAACCAACAAACAAACTAACAAATGCTAGCAAAAACTGTACCTTTTTGGTGGAGGTAATGAGATGAGAATATTCATTGTAAGAATATTCCTAAAAAGGCAAAAATACCAATCAAGAATAAAAAGAAAAGAAAGAAAGACAAACATCAAAAAGGATGGAAATTATACTATGCCTAGAAAGATGAATTTCTGACAACGACAACTCAGTCAACAATCTATGACTGTGAGGAATGAACCTCAAATGGAGCCAGTTGCTGATTGTGAGAATGAAAGAAATATAACACATATAGGATTATACAACTGAAAGAAATTCACTTGGATAAGAGAGAAAAGCTCATTCCCCTTTATGATAACTTTTGAAAGTCCCAAGCCGGACGATGAATAGCCAAAATAGGCAGCAATGATAAAAAATTGCATAGTGAAAGTAACCTCAAAAAATGGAGGAATTACGTTATTAGGAGATGCGAATAACAAAGTAATTAATAAGGCCTCCAACGACGACACGAAAGACAGAAAAATCCATATTGAAAAAGGCTTGTAATTTTAGATTAAGTGCACCCAAAATGATAACAATTTTCAGAAATGGAAGTATAACTATTGTCTTCGTCGCATCGTAGCAAACATCATCGTGTAGTTTGCAGTCACTGAAAGATACAATAGAATTAAATTGTGATCATCTATTGCACGACCAATCATGTGATCCATTTCAGAAACTCTTATGGCTATGACATAGCCATCTAATGTATTATAATCCAAAACTTTCCAGGTTACATATACGACATTATTAATCGCCGATCCATTAAACAAAAAATGTGTGCCTGTATGTGTGCCTGTACAGTACAAAGTCCAATACTTGACATTTTGTATGAAGGTGAGAGGGAATACCCATTATCTGGAATCTTCAGAAACACAAGATACCATCATTATAACGTTGTCGTGATTTCATTTGTGGCAAAACTATGTTCATTTTCGTGACCACCTTTGATTCGCATTTATCAAATAGAATAAGGGCAACGGCAGCGACTCGTCACCAAGGTGCTATCCATACTCATCTCCCGGAATCCTTTAAGTTGGTCTCCTTTCACTTCATTGCCAGCTAACCACTTTTAGTAATCTTGTAAGTTGACTCTCAATCATTCACAATTACGTTCTCCCATTTAATTTATAACGAGGACCGCCTTAACAGATTTTTTGTTTCCTCCTCGGAAAAGCGACTCTTCTCAAAACACAAAATCTATAGTTATAAAGTAGTACAATTAAAGATGCAACGTGAAGAAATTAGAGCTATTGTCAGTACCCACTTTTTTACAGTGTACATGGTTCTGTTTCACACGACATAGTTTTTCTGAAACTAAGTCCTAGGGATTTATGTGTTTTATGAAGTAATGCCAAAGTTAACTTTTGTCCAAGAGGAATCATTAGCATATACAGTGTTTGATGATGACACTCACCCTCTGAACAGGCTACTTAAATGTTAGATCGAAAGGATAGAGATGTCTTTATATTTAAAACTTTGGGAATTTTTTTTCACCTTGGTAATTACCTTCACCAGGATGTCATATTTTGCCAGGGTTTGTTTGTATTTCTGTCTGTCCGTTTGTTAGCAAGATAACTAAAAAATTATGGAAAATTAACGAAATTTTCAGGGTATGTTGGAGAAAAGTTCGTAGTTGCAATAGTAAACAAATCTATTTGATGAAAGGAACTATGAATACGAATTGGATTTCGGAAGTCTATGAAATGTCATGAGCAGGGAAGATTGCAAACATAAGCGCTTCAATGAAGTAAAAACAACAATGTAAGCAAAGAAGTGTTATCTTTCAATTTGTGGCTCGATTTGCAATAAGTGATTACCGCGATTATTACAGTCAACAGTTACTTTACTTAATAAGTGCGACTGTATCTTCTCGCAAGTTGTCGGATGTGACCTTAAGTTCAGTTTTAAATGGTATTCGTTAAAGCGTGCTTCAAGTACGGGATGCTGCACTCAACAAGAGAGAAGCATGTAGAAAGTGGTCGAGCGTCGGTTTAAGATTTAACGATACAAGAAACGAGAAACCAAATGGAGACCTTGTTAAACCCTTGTTAGACAAAAGTTATATTTTAACCAAGACGAACGAAGCCGTTGTACAGGACAGCTTATTACAGTACTACGAAGATGCAAGTTTAAAACTTTTTAGAGAGACCTAGCAACATGATTAGTATCATTTATCATTCGTTCGTGTAATCATTTAGACCAGTTGAAAGAATAAAAAATTAATAACCTCACAATCCTGCTAGTAAATATCCAGTGAACTTGGTGAGACCAAATTTACAGTCCCAAACCAGCGTTAACAACATACACCTGACTTTTTACACATTAGTTTCGGTAACTACACTTATGACTTGAAGAAATATGCCATCAATCTAAAATCAGGACGAATTATACTTGCTTGAACATTTTACAGCTAACATCTAATCGATGAAATGAGATGGGCTTTTGTACCCCAGCTTCATCAATATCACCTGATCTCCTGTCAATTTTCATCAAATTCTGACAGTTACGACCAACGACATTATCCTGACAAAAGTCAACACTCTTCCTTTTCTCATTTTGTCGATTTTGACGACCAAAAGCAACGCAAGATGCAACTGTTTTGAAATTCAACACAAGCACATGCCAACAGTACACAACATATAACGGGAATCTTTTGCCGTACAAACCACAGGCATAACAGCTCCCTGGTACAAACCGAGTTCCTTGGAACGCAAATTGGCTCAAGCCAGTGGCTCTGATGTTAACTCACCAGCTTTTCTTATGCCTCATTGGTTTGAGTAACCATATTAGGAAGGTTTAGATCCACTACGAGTACGAGTTTTCAATTGCGTAACTGATCTGCGCACTTAATGCGGGAATCACTCGTATCCTACTGACCTGACGGCTGTCGTTCGGGAAGACTTTCTTAAAAAATGTCAATGTGGACTGATTGAGCTTGGAAAAAATATTTAAAACATAACCTAAAAGGACTCACAAGGCGAGGAATGTCATATTTATTGAAGCAAAGTTCAGACAGGACTCATCTTCATTTACACTTGTCAAATCGAATCTTAAACGCAGCTGTTGCTGTCGAGTCCGCTACTTCGATTCAGTAAATCTCGTGACTGTTTTTAAACTGAAATTTCTAAACACCACAAAGAATCAGTACAGTATAATTTCGATTTCCTTACCACGTGGCAACGTACTTACTCGTACAGGACCTATAGGCGCTTAAACCGGAAATGGTCAAAGGGAAGTTCGGCCTTGGTTACCAGGTTTTCAAAATTTTACTGTCGGTAACAAAGGCCCGCTTAAAAACGTTAATCTCATTTTTTATGAAATTCTAAGCAAGATTCTTCTTTTGAATTTGTGTATAGATGATAAATCATTACTGGCATGGATTGTACTACTTTATGAGCGTATTGAAGTCTTAGAGATCAAGTGAACGATGTTCTGTTAACGATGACGAAATGATTAATAATGGCGTTGCCTAGATGTTTCCATACCACCCCGGCGGAAACAAGACAGTTATAGACAACGGAGAATTGACAAGATGGCAGAATTCCAAAATAACACTCATGGAGGTCACAAATTTCAAAACTGAACCGACCTCTCACGATTCGAAAGTAGCTGCCTTTGGCTGCATAGTCATAATGTATAAATATGAAAGCAAGCAATAAATTTTTACTTACCAGGAAGAAATAAACGGTTGACGTTACTATCACATTCTAATTAAAATGTCAAAATAAAAAACACAAACCCTGTCATAATAATGAATTGAGTTTGTTTATCAATTTTGCATGGAATACTTGCACTTTACTTTCACTTTTCCCCGTAGCAAACAAAGTTTACAGAAAATGATAACTTGTTCAGACTCAGGAAAAATGAGGTGAGAAGTTTATTTCCTTTTTAAGTGATGTGGTTTTAAAGAAAGCACAGACTTATTTTCCCAGAGAGAATGACGACCACAAATGTAAAGCAAAGAATAATTCTGTTTTGTGATTAGCGTGAGGTAGTTGGCTGTAATTTCTGTTAATATCAAGTGATACGTTAGATCCAATAAATCACTTTGAATTATACAGAGCTCGAATGCTTTGTATTATTTTGCCTGTGTTCATGTATCTGGGATAAGGCAGTCATCCAAATCGAAGAGCAATGTCAAAACATCACAGTCATATTTTCGAAGATGTCAAGGTTTACACAACAAAATACATCCTTTGAAATGAAGTGGCCATTTTACATTTTACGATGGCTATTTCTGGAACCACCTTTGAGGGAGAACTGATCTGGGTCAATTATAAATAGTTTCGCCAACGAGCCTCGACTGATAGTAAACACGTATAGAGTCTCGCGTTTCGGTTATGCAACTCCTGAAAACATTCAACATAAATTAACAACTGTAACTGGTAATTACAAATTACAAAAAGGACGGCTGGGCCACCGTGGTATAATGGTTAAGACGACGATCTCACAAGTCAGAGGTTGCGAGTTCGAACCCGCATTTCCACAGACAAAATACTATTGGTGAGAGAAGGTAACGGCAGCCCACTCTTATAAAGAGCTCACTTACTAGTAAGTTCTCTAACCGTGGGATGGGAATCAGCTCCGCTCAGTAATGAGTATGCTACAGAACATTACAAATTGTAACTTATAATTTACAGTAACCAACTTATTTTTAATCAAAGCGAACTAAGAGAAGAACGGTGACTAGGTATAAACAATGTTGTTTGTTCGTAAAATGTACTCTTGAAACCCACATTCTTTGAAATGCTTTCCAGTTGACATAAACCAATCAAACTCCGAAGCCAAATCTATCTAAATACAGTAAATCGTTAACCTCAAGGAAAATTTATTACAGTACACTCCCGATAACTCGAACCTCCAAGGGACCAAAAAAAATAGTTCGAGTTATCGAATGTTCGACTTATCGGGACATTCGATAACTCGAACTTTGGCCGATAAGTGAAAA
>JANTCA010049629.1:2541-38683 GCA_024741275.1 Chironex yamaguchii
CCCCCCATAAATTTTCGTACGGCGATTATCAGTAGCAACTCACGCGGAGCTGATTGACTGGAATATTTTGTCCAAGAAGCAATACAACTATTTATCCTTAACTTGATCCATACCTCTTTCAGTAGGACATATACTTAGCAGATTACACCAAGAACCCGAAGTATCTCATTTGGTTACGTTTCAAGAGATTTTGCCAGTGTAAGAATAAGCTTCTTAAGGATGATATCAATTGACTTGACTATAGTTTTGCTTATAGAATTCCCGCGAATGATTTCGATGTAAAACCATTCTTAAAACGTTTGGTTAGGTGGCACATAAAGATATCGTCAAAGGGTAGCAAAACTTGAAGGGGGTTATTTTTTCACGGGGGATAAAATTTCGTGTGATACTAGTATGCACTGAAACGTCTGTACAGTAACAGCTTCTTTTTCTCGCATTTCGGGATTTTGGAATTTGCATTTTCCTCAGGCTTGCATTTCTGATGTAACCTGTGCCTTCTCTGTTCACAGGTGATTCAAACTCCTTATATTCAGCCATTTTACACTTCTAATTGTTCTGTCTATGCTAACTGTATGGCTTGTGTAGCTGACAGTCATTGTGGGTGGTGCCCATCTTCATTTTCTTGTACTGCAAGAGGAAACTGGAAGTCATGTGTCCAAGGTGAAGTAAGCGTTTTGCTTATACGCAATCAGAGCCATTGTTTTTTATGTCAACATCACTACAACTGCGGATCTTGTGTTCAGGTAAGTCGTTCAGATATTTCAAACTTTTAGTGTTTTTGAATGATTCCTGTCCTCCTTTTTGTTACTGGAGTAAGTAATATTTTTGAAATTCTTACTTGTGTGTGAATTTGCAGAAACTGCTAGATTACTTAGAGATCTTTCCCATACTGAAATACTTTTGTTGGAAGAGAATGTTATCCAGAGATACTAGTATATCATGTTTGTCATAGAAATCGAAAATTTCATTTTGACGTCACTGGTAATGACCAAGGCCCTCTTTGGTGTTTTATTCATGTCTATGATTCTATCACACCCTATCAAAGTGAAAACAGTACTTTTCATGTTGTTTTTGTAATTGTATGATCAATAATAAAATTTCTGAGTCCTATGATAGTGTAATGAGCATGATAGTGGTGCTTTATGATATGCTTGAATTCTTTTTCGCCACAGTCTAGTGTACTTGTTAATGCTCCCCAATTTTATTTGACAAAGAATTTGGATCATCTTGATTTACATCCATTTCTGTTACAGCACGGAAAAATTCCGAATACAAGCCCCTGCGAATATAACCCCCGCAATTTGCTAATATAACATTCTCTCCAACTACAAGCCCGCCCTTTATTAACACGGCCGGTTTTTTTGTTGTGTCGATAAGAAAGAACAGGTTGAAACGATTTCGAGGTAAAAGTGTTAACGTGAAGCTTGTAGCTAGCTGCTTAGCGGCAACTATATTTGCTTAATAGCTCTTATCATCTTATGAAGTACTTGAGTGCTCGATACGATAACAGTCAGTAATCATAGTCATAACTTTGATCACAATCATGACAAGTTGTATCCCCACTCAACGTATCTGATATGAAGCACTATCAAAGCTACAGTTATACGAAAAGCAACTGCAAAAAAGCATAGAGATTGGAACGAGAGAAATGAAGAACAGGTAGCCCCCTTCGCGGAGTATCGCAAGTGATTTGGAAATTGGTCAATTACCTTTGCTGAAACGAAATCACATGCTGCCATGCAATCTGCTACAGTGGAGAAATACAGAAATATTGATTGCTTAATTTTTCTTGTATTGTCTAGGACAAGAACTGTGGTTGGAATTTAGGATCCTCGATGTGTTTTCGTCGTGGTCTCGGAGCCGTTACTGTGACGGCTGTGGATAAGTGCCCGTCTTCTTGCTTGAGGTAATTTCTTTTACTTTAATTGATTCAAGTGAGCAACGTTAACCTCCTCTTGCATTAGCCTCGAGCTCATAATGGTAAAGTGAAACATTTTGCCGGAAGCTACAGGCCTTGTACCTATGCCCGTCTAATAATGATTTTTATCAGATGCAGACATTTCTTTGTTCAAGAGCAATTTTACAAGAGCACGAGCCTGGATTTTTGACGAACTTTAATAACAGACTAAAAACAAGCCGAGACTATACTTTTTAAAGTCGAGAAAAAAATCCATGAAACTGAGAAAACAAGCAAAAGGATACACACGCAGGGACAAGGAGGTGAATATGTTTGATGGTTTAATTTCCAAAATTTATAAATGATTTCGATGAGGGACCTACCTTCTCTTGCAGAATCGCTATCAATATGATAAGCTTTTTTCCCCAAGTTAATTCAGTTTTGATTCCAAATTTATTTGAGTTGATATCGGTATTGGTGTTAATCTATCATTGTTTACTGCAATTTACAGCATACAGCACGCTTTCGTAAGATTATAGAAATAAGCCTGAAAATAGAAAAAAATTAAAGAACAGCAAGCCCCAATCAATATATTGTGGTTTTTTATTTACGAAAGAGTGCGTTGGTTGACATTTAGTCATTTTCCTCCCCATGAAAGGGTCAGATGCCTTTAATTCGTGCTATTGGCGTGTATGGTACCTCTTCGTCCCACTATAGTCGACGTAACCACGTGACAACTGGCATTCCACGTTGCGCTAGTCGAGTGAGATTTGTTCCTAAAATGTTAATAATAACTGCCACTGATGGTACGAATACGGACTATTTGAATGCCGGATTTCGTTTTCTTTGCAGTATATTTAGCCAATACATATTCGCCTTCAAAATGGGCTTTTTGGTTCCGGTGACAATAGCGGAGAGCTTTTTTGATTGTGAATTTGCGATAAAAAATTTTTTTTTGGTCTTACGAAGTAATAGTGTAGAGAAGACATAATTAGGTATCTCAAAGCAAACACTAGGTACGTATAATTAGACAAAATCGAAGTAGACACGATACAGTAAAGAGGGACAAGGTGTAACAACTGACTATCATAGGGTTCCTTACTTGCGAGCGATTTGCCATTCCTACAGAGCTGAAGTACTAATGAGGCATTACTGAGGGACTGGTGGACGAGTCAAAGCTTGATAAACAGTTCCCTTGTAGTAAGAAAATCAAGCTTCTCTGCTAGGTTAGCAGGCTTCACAGATAGGTAACCCGTGAAACGATTTGACCATAAATCTTGCCATTTGACATTTTGGTCAGCACTTTACCTTTCCAGAGCATCCCAGATGGTGTCGCATCCATAATCTTATTTCAGTACAAGACCGTACTGATACCTTTTTCCAATCTTTGATTGGTTAGGATACGTAGTCTGTGAAGACTTGCCTGTAGTTTGGGGCCATTGTTTGATTGTCAGATGTTCTTTTGCACTGCCAATGAAGCTTTCCAGGTCCCTCTAGTGGAAAGATGAGGTGTTACCTAGTGACAGAATTGTGTGCTTAAATAAATATACGTCGTGTCACCAGATGTGTTTCCGCTGTTTTTGTTTAAGTGTGCATATTCTATCAGGCATTTGAATGAACGTCCTTATGGAGGTGTCCATTGGGATACGATTTTCCTGCTTGTAGAGAGAGTTTGACTCCAGCCTCAGCTTTGAACTATCCTGATTTGTCGCTTACTTAGGAGAACGGATTGTGGTTCATGTATAGCTGAGGGGGACTGCACGTGGTGTCATTCACAGAGGATATGTTTCCCATTGTCACAATATCTCGATCGATTTTCATTTGGTCAATGCTCAACGTGGGCTGATAAGTAAGTAGTAAAGTTTGCTTTATTACAACGTTCATCTGACAATAATTTGAGGTTACTTATTTCATAGCCGTTCTTCTCTGTGGAGAAAGTAATGTATCAGAACGACTACCAGGCTAATAATTCTTAAAGCAAGAGCCATAACCGTATGTTTATTAATGTTTTATATATATATCTCTTTATATTTTTTGTCTTAGCTGAAATGTCCCCGGAAATCTTAGTGGGTTAAAAGACTGAAGTAAAGAAAAACAGACACAAAATTGAAAACATGTAATTAAATTTAAAAATGAAAAAGTGCGGATGTTAATATCATTGGAACTCAAAGTTTAAATTATGTCCAGAAGGTTCCTTAGTGTGTATAAGTCCTTTCAAGGTGTCGTTCTACGGTATTGTAACGAACGACAGTACGTTGAGAATTGGTGGTAATATCGTGGTTGCACTGGCTTAAATGAGATGCCATTGATGTATCACGGTAATTATCTAGGTGGCTTATGGGTTCGCAGAAGCGTGCACCTACGTATAAAATGACCCATTTGGTGCACTTACGAATGAACATTAAGTTTTTTGTGGTAAATATATACGGTCCCTTTACGACGTGTGATGGATGGTGGATGATGTAGTGTATGTAAATGGACAGCTTTTGCATCGTGGTGTCTGCTATTGGTAGCAAGTATGGCTGTCGATGTGGACTTGATCCTGTCCGTGATGGTTTTGTTGACGTGGTGACCCCTTAGTGTTTTTGTAGTTTGCTTGCTTCATCCCTGCTAAGAGTCAACAATTGTGACTACGTCTAAAACATTTTCGTTCACAGAACCGGTGATAACCACAAATGTCACAATTGCAGCCAGTATATGACGTGCTCGTCATGTTTATCAGATCACAAATGTGGATGGTGCGCAAATGCCAACAATCCCCTCATTGGAAGGTGTGTTATGAACGTGTTATTTGTTAACATAGTTGGCATTTAAAATTGTACAGAATATTAGATTTTTAACCCTTCTTCATTTGTCACTGATCATCTTTTCTGGGTTTTTGTGGTTTTTTTGTTAATCATAACATTACAAGATGAAAAATGTAATTCTGAGATGTGGAAATAGATCATCGCTTTAGTTGTTTCTTCTGCAATTATGTCACCTACGAAACGATAACAGTATCTGATAATCGTAGAACCATTCTCTCGTAACTTTGTGTAAATGAGACAGTTTGTTTTGAAAACCAAAACAATTTGAATGGAAACTGCTCTACCTGGCTCCAGGCGTACGCCGTCGCTTAGTACTGTGCCACATGCGCCACGTGCCAAATCAAGTACTGTCAGAGTCATTGTATTAAGGGTAAGTCTGTATATCATGACAAGGAGTAATTTTGTAAACGTTGATGTTTGTTACCGAAGAATGTTAATCCTTTGCATTTTAGATGTTACTCTGGAGACTTTGCGGGACCTTCCTCCCCCTCAAATTGCTCAACATTGTTAAAGGGGAGTAGCAGGTAAGTCGGATCACTCTTTGAGAACTTGTTATTGCGTTATGCTTATATTGGCCAAGTAGACTATGACCGAGGTTGTAAACTTGTGCTTTGTACAAAGAGTGCCACTTGGTGAGCATATATCTACGTGACTTTCATTTAAAATGACCTTAGCTGTGCTCGAGTAAAAATGTTTGGCAAAAGCACATGTTGACTAATTTCACGACCGTTTCATAGCCTAATGTCAACCCGTGCCAAATTTACCACAGCGACTGAAACTGGTGTCGTGTAATTTCACTGCATATCCATCCATTCTCCGAAAGGAGAAGGAAACATTTGTGATCACTCCCGTATTGATACGACACGTTTAGTTGCGCTGAGATGGCAACGAAAGAATGATACCTAGCAGACAATGAATACTATTTTTGGTGTGATAAAGACTAGTGTATTGCACTGATCACTTTTCTGATTTCTGTAACTTTTTCGTGCCCCTAGTAGTGTCAGTATTCAGCTTGTATCATATATCGACAGTGGGCATCCTTAATACTGACCTGTGTTATATTCTTGAATATATTTAATTTCATCGTAGTGCATCCTGGTCCTACAGCAAGTGCCCAGATGTGGACGAATGCCGGTTAGGAATTCACAATTGCAACAGCAATGCTTCTTGTTTTAATACCTACGGGAGTTTTGTTTGCAGATGTAATAGGGGCTTTACTGGTGATGGCGTTTCATTTTGTAAGAAAACGTACGTATGAAAATAGTATCTACTATTTCGCGTTTTATTCTGATATCAGGACTGTGTAACTATCAAATATGTTTTGCTGTATATATTTTAATTTTTCGAGTGTATTCGGTTACGTCCAGTTCTCAGTTTATTTGCTTGAAAGCACAAATGCTTACATGAAAGTATACTTATTGGCCTGACTGCATGAGAGGCAGCTACCTATTAACCTGACTGCTCGAGAGGCAGTCTCTTATTGGCTAGATTGCTTGAGATGCAGCTACCTATTGGCCTGACTGCTTGAAAGGCAGCTACCTATTACTTAGAGTGCTCGAGAGGCAGCTACTTATTGGCTAGACTGTTTGAGAGATAACTGTATTTGCTAAGCTGCTTGAGACGTAACTTTGCTTTGGCTAAGCTGCTGAAGAGGTAGCCAGTCGATTTTTCATCGTCATCGTCCTCTTCGTTATTTAATCAACTGGATAATGGTGGGTGATATATAAGACGAGGCTTGGCTGTAAACATGAAGTGCGTCATTGTATTTAAGATTAGTGAAAATATGTATTAGCTTACTTTTCGATTTAGCGCAATGTTATACAAACGTCCAAGTTTAACAACAGTTACCTCAACAGATGAAAAACTCACGCTACCCCACATGTTGTAATATTTATAGTTATTAATCATCTTTTGGATGCAATATTTTTATATAGTTGCTACCATGAGTGTGTGCATGGCTACTGCGGATCGGATTACCACTGCAAATGCAATCTTGGGTGGGTTGGAGTAAACTGTTCTACAGATTGCGGATGTAACGGGCACAGCACATGCCTTCGTGGAATAGGAAAATGTGATCAATGCCACAGTACGTTGCTATCGTTAATAGTCAACTTGACGTGCGTAATAGTGTTTGGATTTCAATTTTGTTATGAACGTTCGCTTGTCGTATCTCGTGGTTAAATGACAACCTTTGTACTGAGAGTGACGTTTTCTGTCCTTGGCTTAAAATTTGGTTATTGGTCGATAACTAGGCAAAAGCATGTATATATCATGTTTTTCAATTGTGTACTTGTTGGTAAATCGTACCGTACTTGCATGCCATGATATTTATCGTTGCATGTGATGTTTTATTCGCGTACCATAATTATTAGGCATAACTTGTGGTCATGTTGTGGAATAAAAATCTACGTCGTCATAGGCAATCCGTATATGTGGTTGATTGTATGGGACATTGTTGAGTAGTTGTATAATTTTGCATCAGTACAACTGTGTTAAACAATGCTAGTTGTTGTTCAAGATCGCTAGTTGTTGTTTATCATTATTATTTGGTGTTCAACATTTTTAGTTGTCCAACTTTTCTAGTTGTTGTGCAATATTCAAGGTTGGTCTTCAACATAGTTGACTTTCTGTACAGTCCTCGAATATGTTTAAGCTTTCTGTTACAGACATGTTGCTGTCCAGCAATAACGTTTGCAAAGAGACGGACGAGGCTGTATGTGACACGTAAGAACACGCCATACGATAAGATTGGGATATGCCTTATGGTTTGTGAATCACGCTTTTGTCGTTTTCCTTTTGTAGTTACTGGACTGCGCATGCCATCACTATTTTGACATCAATCGAAGACATGTATATAAGAAACGTTTCGTGACATGCTGATGACGCATTAACGGGTCTATCCAGGGATACTTGATATCGTTGTGGCACTAATATTCACCCCCTTCATCATTATTCTCCTCTGTCAACCACGATCTTCAGTGTTAGCCACAGTGCACAACCATGTATCTCATTGTGTCCTCCTGCACCTGTTTGTGCTGTTTTTAGTCCGCAATACATAACTTTCTTATGTGTTTGCTGTATTATTATTCAACAAAGAGACAGAACTGCATTTATACTTAAGACGAGCACAAATTACCTCAGATGTATTTTGCCTTGGGTTCCCATTTGCCCTTTGACGGTGAGGAAAGCGTAACTATAGCTCCAGCCGTCGGTCGAAGTCAACTAGGTCTTCCAAGTTTGAGGATGGATAAGAATGTGTCACGAACAAACACGCGCACGTATGACCTAGAGGAAGAAAAGCAAGTACTTGCTTGATGGTTGATAATTTTACTTGAAGAGACTTGCGGTTACTACGTACAAGCTGTGGAGAAGTAACGGTTCTTTACCCGCCCCCATTTACTGGTAGAACAAGGCAACTTTTATTTTATTGCGCCTACCTATAATCTTTATTTTGTTTGTAATTGTATTATAGACCACACAACGGGAAAATTTTGTGAGCAGTGTAGTGAAGGATGCTTTGGAGATGCCAGCCTTCCTTCAGGTTGTCAGCCGTGTAAATGCAATGGACACGGAGATAAGACAAGAGGCACATGTGATTCGAAGACAGGAAAGTGTTTCTGCAGAGATGATACCAGAGGAGATGAATGTCAGAAGTGCTTAGAGGGGCTAACAGGTGATCCAAGGTCAGTAATTTGTGAGTAGTGAAATTATTGTCAAACGTCGACCAGTTTTTGTTTCAGGAAATCCTTCTGCCTATGTATTCTCTGTCGTTTTCTGGCTCAAAACTCGCTATATAATCTAAAAATGAGGCTTAAATTTTCCCTACACGACGGTCGTGAAAATCGTTTTCTAATGATTGGTTTGTTTTGAACATTACTTTCTAGAAACAATGGGTTTTGCTTTCATCGATGCCAACCTTACTCTGTCGTCCTCAACAAAACAAGCGGAACTATCTCGTCGGCAAGCGGCCCTGGTATATCGAACAATTACGTTTATTGCAAATGGCTCATTAGCGGACATGGAAACACAAGCCATGATATTGTATTTAGGCGGAGTTCGGAAGATTTTACTGTAGTGGCAGTCGCTGTGACATTTACTCATCTGCGTGCCTCATGCTTTAATAGTCACATTGATGTTTATGATGGAACTCCACCAAATCCACGTGGCATGCAATCAGAAGTATCCAATACACTCAAACATATCGGAGTTGCTTGTGGATATAATGCAGCTTACATGCCACAGTTCGTCGCTGCCTCAGGAAACTTGGTCATTACATATACTGGGCTGAAGGGGCCTTTACCGAAAGGATCCTTTGTAGCCTCGTTCAGGGTCATTCGCTGTCCAAAATCGTGTGTAACGAATGGAAAATGTAATGTTAATAACCAGGGGAAACTCGAGTGTTTGTGTAATGATGGTTGGAGTGGAGTCCACTGTGATAGAGAAATATGTCCTTTGAATTGTAGTCACTCCTTGGGTCAAGGAAGCTGCTCTAAGGTAAATCCTAGTTTGTCTGTGTTCTTTGGAAAGATCCATGTTACTTTCTGTTACTGTCTTCTGACGAATCTATGCGATCAATGTCAGAGGAAAAGCTTTGTAGACGTCAGTTTTACTCAAGACAGTTTGTAAGTTTTGTTCTTTTAGGAAATCTTTTAAAGATGCATCTAGACTCAGAAGCTGATACAACGATTTTAAATTCTTGTATGATTTTCTTTATCAACTTTAGCACTGTTGCTGTCATAAGAACTTTGTTACATGGGATCTGGCCTAGGTCGGATCCATATGCGGTTGCCGTTAAATGTGATCCCAAAAGTGTTCAGGTAGCGCATCCAAAAATATTCGGATCCGTCTGTTCCAGTATAAACGCAAGGCCTATCCGTACTGTTTGTATATGATCTGGATCGGATCATTTCTTGTTTAAATGGGGTCACGACCGTCTTATCGTTTATTGCAGAGACGTGTCTCAATTTGCTTCCATGTGCAGTTTACCAGTCTGGTTTTTGTTTCATTTTGAAATTATTGCTTAACTTCAGCTGCATGACTGATTGTGTAATGCGAAGAAATGGACAGATTTGGGAATAGTAAGTTAAACTAGATCAACATGCGAAATAACTTACTAGGTAATAGTGGTTGGGTTGATAACCGCTTGGGTCTTGTACCTCAGGTCTTGTAAATCATGGTTATTATAATATCAAGCTTTGATATACATTTGGCTGAAAAACTACTGCTAAAATTGATAGTTATTTTTTTGTTCGCGAGTTTAAATCGTTTTGTTCTCGTCATATACGTGCGCGGGTGTGTAATTTAAATATTTCATTGCAGTTAATCGCCTTCTGTGCTAATGTATTTGCTACATTTTGCTTTTTTAGAGCCAGCAAATGTGCATTTGCACAGGCCTGTGGACTGGCAGAGCATGTAATTATTCTTTGCCGAGCGCTTTCTTATCCTGGTCCAGGCTACCAGCCGTAAGTAGTGATGGAAAAATACCGCAGCCGAGATATGGGCATACCCTGGTATATTATCCAAAGGAGAACAGTTTCGTTTTATTTGGTGGGGTAACACAAGAACACAAAGCCTTAAAAGATACATGGAAGTTCTCACTTAGCACTGATACCTGGACTGAGATCAAGGCATCCGGCCATCAGTCGCCCACTGCCAGGTACTACCACTGTGCTGCGGTAATAAAGGTAAGTTTACACATTTTTGTTTATTTTGATCAGATTGTTTTCTTTATTAGTTTGTTGGGTGATGGTTGTTTACGCAGTATCACTGTAGTAGATAGTACCAAAGAGAGTAAGGGTGACAATAAACTCTCTCAAACCTGGCATATTTTCTAGGAAACAACATTTGCGAACTACGACGTGGAACCCAGTTTTCTCGCAACCATTGCCTTCTTGCCTGTATTTACGGCTTAAGATTGACTGTTTTATGTTGTGGCATGTCATAGCGGCAACGAGAACATAAGCTAAAATTCCGTATCAAAATAATACGCAATGGTGTGAAAATTAACGTACTTCGTCATCCAAAAAATCGTTCCAAAATTAACTTGTTTCTCTCTTGTACTAGTTATTCTTCTTTGTAAATGACCTATTTGTGATTTCGAAGCATCCGTCTTTCAATCATGAAGGTGATGCCCATCTTGGCCTACAGCCCATACCATTTTAACTCGGCTCACCCTTAGTCTTCCCGGTTTCAAACTTTAAACGTTGTCCTCGGCACAATTGTTGGGTGATCCTTATCTTGTAAACAAGTATAAGGGTAAAGGCCTTTTGTTTCCCTCTTTCACAAATTATAGATCCAGAAGGGTGCCGTAGTAAATGCATTAATCATTACACCCTGCTTCACACTTACTTCTCCTACTTTGTCCCGATCCCTATAATATTTGGCATATTTTACGTAACTTATCTTACCGAAATACTCCCACCACCATATCGACACCTGTAGTGCGTCTTTCCAGTCTCTAATAAGGCAGGAAATAAGGTTAAAAGACCGTAGCTGACTTAACCAAGCCAGGAGTATGCAGTACGTAAGGAGAGTAACTTAGTCTTAGTCAATTGAGTATTTTGGGAGTAATGTGATGAAACCTCGTTGCTTCTGTTTGATTTTTAAGGATACTCTTGTAATATTTGGTGGAAACTCAGGTGAAACTCAGCTGAGTGACTTTTGGATACTTCATCTTGCTTCGCTCACGTGGAACAAAGTGTCAACACAGAATTCACCTAACCTCATGGGCCAATCGTGTACTACGGTTACTAGTTCCATGTATGTGATTGGTGGATACTCGGCGTCACATGGCTTATACGAAGCATTGCTTAAATTTGATATCACTACACTAACGTGGACTGTTGTCAAAGGGAATGGATTTGGACCCTCAGGTAGGAAAAAGCTTTATCGTTTGTTACAAAGTGTATCATAATTTATAATTTTGCTGTGGTGGGATCAAAGTTGGGTTCGCTTACTCAATTGAATTGTTTTGAAAGGTATTCTATCTTGTTGAAAGATTAAGGCTTAATATCTCGGTTATTGTGAAAACAAAGACAAATTTGTGAAACTGCGAAATTACTATTACAATTATTCCTCAACCTGAACAAGACAAGTAACTCCAGACTGAGTTACTGCCTTTACGAAGACTCCAAAGATGTTAACAAAACTATAAGTGGATCTTAACGTTGTCACTGTATTTTCTACAGTGCAATAATTTTGAAATGGAATGGGAACAAATATTGTTTCTACTTTCGATGAAACGAAAGAAAATCAAAACTGGTCCAACTTAACTTCTTCTGTAGTCTTTGCAGCATACATCTTGCATAAATTATAAATTCACACGTATAGAATGTGCTGTGACCACTTGTGTATTATAAATACAAAGGTTTACATATTAATGCGTACACGTACGAAGGCACAGCACACGAGTGAGGGCGCACAATGGCGCGTACCTGTGTATACTTAAACACGTGTTTCAAGTGAAACAAGCACGTCACTAAAAAGTCAGTTCTTTGATTTCTTGTAGGCATCTTTAGTCATTCAGCGGTCTATTACGAAGTAGATCAGACAATTTTTGTGTTCGGTGGCGTCGCATTTTATGGGGAAAAGGTCCAAGAATCTAACAGATTATATTCTTACCACGTGCCAACTTCAACATGGAACCTTCTAGAAACCCCCTATGCAACCAAGGTATGTTTCTTTTCCATAAATATTGAGGATTTTGCGTATGAAAGCAGTTCAGTTTCATCAGAGAAGGAATATTCTTGTCTTTATCAATTAATCAACAAAACATGAATTTTGAATAGTATAAACATGTTGTTTTCAAATTAAATCTCAAGCGTGGAAGTCGTGCCATGATCAGAGGTGAGAGGTGATTCCGACCATTTGAACCTAGAACCAAAAGCGATGCCATGCTTCCTATCTTTTGAATTATAATGGAATGGCATTAGGCTCAACTCTTAACCATTAAATCCACCACTACTACCTGACAAACATGTTTTAGCCAGCTGTGGATAGCTAAAAAATGCACAAACATTGAACATCTCAAATACTGTGGTCTGTTTTGCGGTAAATATGTTGCCTCTATGACCTGTGCTCTGTATATGTGTGTAAACAACCATTTTGAGAGTGGTAGGTACCATACTTCTAAGCAAGGTTAACAGAGGGGAGTGAGAAGCCACTGTTTATTGATTTAAGCATGAGAAGAGAAGCAAGTTGAATACCGAGAAGAGTAGTGAGAATTTCTAGTTTGCTTCCTACTAGAGGAGACTGATGTTGGACGAACATAAGATTATGGTGGAAGTCATTATCTATCCAGTTATATCAAGCTTCGTTTGTCAAATTGCAATGTCTTCCTTCTTTTAGCCGCCTTCCTTGATTCTACATTCGTCGGTTATTCTGCAAGATGTTCTGTACGTTACGGGTGGGTATTCAGGAAAGAATAATCTGGGATTTAATAACAAGATTGTCACCTTGAACCTTAAGTGTATGCAGTGGGGGTTACTTGGCACATCAGGTAAGATATTTACCTTCTCAACTCCGTCCAGTGTTAGCTGCAGTGTTTAATTATACCACTTTAAGTTGCTTGAGTAAGGCACAGCATTTTTATAACAAGACATCTCCCTGACTGTCAGGCAAGACCAAGCGAATGTGAACAAAACATGGATAGACTAATGGAAGGACAGCTGTGTTATTTAATGTACTCTTCGTTAGGTACTATGCTCATTGGTAAAAGGGTATGTTTCAGCTCAAGTACAATTTGTGAAATAATTTTTATGAGAGGAAAGATATTTTGCGTGAGAGTGAAGTCGTGTTATTATGAACAAGAGATATTTGTTTGTAAATTGGTATAAATGAATTGCATATTTGTTACCTCCGCGTAGGAGGATATGTTTGAGTCCTTGTCTGTTTAACCGTTTGTTTATTTTTGTCTGTCTGTTAATAACTTGAAAAGTTTTGAACGTATCGTGCTGAATTGAATGCGAAAAGGTTGAGGATTTTCTCGCGAGAGGGATTCTTGTGCAGGAACTTATGTTTGTTCAAGTAAAATGGTTTAAAAGTAGAATAATGATATATGCAAGGACGGAAGGACTTGTTATAAGAAAGCTACGTTTGTTCTTGGGAAAGAAGTAGTCTTTCAAATGTTGGAGGAGAGGTCTTTTTGTGTCGTTAAGTAGAGTATTTGTTTGCAATTTAGTAGATTTATTTTTGTGTTAAAGACAGGATGTATTTTATACATCAAAACAGTTATTTTAGTGCAGGTATATAATCAAATGTGCTTTTTTGAGACGATGAAGAAAAGGTTTAGTATAAAGTTGTTTTTGCGTTTTTATATGTGAGATAAATACGCTTTTTTGAAAAACACACATTGAGAGGATGAGAGGATGAAGTAAGACGGTTAAGATATTAACGTGTGAGACAGCAGATACTTGAGAGGAAATGTAAATTAGTTTGTGAAAGTAAAGTTATTTGGTATAAAGTGTGTGTTTTTAGAGCCGCCTGTGAGTACCTTGCTGTAGGATATTTCTCGTTTTGTCTGTATTACCAAGAAACCCATAGTTTTAAACTAATGACAGTATGTAGCTAGTAAGATTCAACTCTTTGTATAAAATTATGCCGAACAGCTATTCCCGCAACATTGAAATACTCACTTGCAATACCGCGGAAAAGACTTAAATTAACAGCCTCGGCTCAGATCTGTAATTTGGCAAGGGTAAGTATGGATCACTCAACTTAATTATCACTCCAAGGACGGTGTCACTCACTTGGCAGCTGATTGAGTACAGTAAAAGAGAATAAGGCGTTATAGAGTAGGCAATGGCCTTGCCATGCAGTGGTCGCAGCCTCAATCCTAGTGTTAGTCTTGTGTCAAGAAATCCGCAACAGTTTGTGCTTTCTTGTTGCCATGACTACCAAAACGTTGGTTGGAATACCATGAAGAGCTGTGTCCAAAGAAGGACCTTCTCATGAACACTTTGCGTTATCGTTACGCCATTACGAATAACGCGACTGAGTCGATTGTAGTTGCCAGAAGAGTGACAGTGTTACTTTTGTTATCAGATTTTTACTTGGTAAACAACTATAGCCTTTAACCTTACACAATTTAACTGACTTTGCTCTAACCATGCGTTTGCAGGGAGACCAGAATTAGATGACTATCAACCTGGTTTTGGAGTAGGGCTATCCTCTGCAACAGACGGCAAGCACGTGTACAGTTTTGGAGGCAGACATGGTGCAACTCATGGACATCTTTGGAAACTGTCACCTCCGTCCACATTTTGCGCGTACATGAGATCTAAAGCAGATTGCATTGGAAGGTTGGGGTGTACTTGGTGCAGTTATGTTTTAAAGCAGACGATGCAAGTAACAGGTACGCGTGAATATAAGAGAACTTAATCAAAATTTATGGCGCAGAAGTTACTTTTTATCTTGGCGTTCCGTTGCTGGGAGGAAGGGTGCACTTAGATGATCAAATTTTCAGTAGACGAATGATAGCATTTTCAATTTTTGGTAGTCATTATACGGTAAATTCTACTTTGCCGCATTTAAAAAGTGGTGTTAGCACTAATTTTCAGTAATACTTGAACAATCTTTTTGTGGTACAAAATTTGAGAATCTCCCTGGAATCTTGCGACATTGCACTGAAAACATATTTAAAAGCTGTTTCAAACGAAAAAGCTTTTAAGTATGTTTTTTGTCTTCAGATTATGAATCGTCAGAAAGTAAAGTATAGATATATGGCATCCATTTTATAAGAAACATGAATCGAAACTTGCCATCCTTAAAAACGTTTGTGGGGTAGGTACGCAATCCTTGTGAATGGATGGCAAAATCTTCCTAGTCAACAAATCCTGAGATTTACATAAAAAAATATTTTACGACCGCTTTTTTAACCTGTGTCTCCGTGCTGATCGAAACGTCCAAACAAGGACGTTTTAAGCAGAAAGGACATTTTTAAGCTCATACGGTTTTTTTGGCTGGAAAACAGTGATCTTTTCTTGAAGAAGAGTAGAAACAACATTATCTGGATATCCGTTCTCATGAAGAACAGATTTTTTTCTCTCCAGTTTCTAAATTTAGCATAAAATTCGAATAATTACAAACAGCCCGACGCACAACTTTCTTATGAGGTTGATTTTGCACTTTTTCGTACAAATAGAATCTTAGCAAATGTACTGGTAATCTCGCCTTGTAATCTCTCCGTGTAATCGTGCCTCGCAATCTCCCAATGGTGTTACCTTGTAATCTCTCCCGGTAACCTCATCTTGTAATCTCCCTATAGCCTCGCCGTGTAATCTCTTCCTGTAATCTTGCCTTATAATCTCCCTACAGCATCTCCTTTTAATCTCTCTCTGTAACCTCGCCATGTAATCTCTCACTGTAATCTCTCCTTGTAATCTCTCCTTGTAATCGTGCCTTGCAATCTCCCCATAGTGTCACCTTGTAACCTCTCCCTGTAACCTCACCTTGTAATGCCCCTATAGCCTCACCATGTAATCTCTTACTGTAGTCTTGCCTTGTAATCTCTGTATAGTGTCACCTTGTAATCTCTCCCTGTAACCTCACCTTGTAATCTCTCCTTCTAAGCTCCACTTGTAATCTCTTCCTGTAATCTCACCTTGTAATCTCTCGATAGTTTCGTCTTGTAATCTCTGCTTGTAATATCTCCCGGTAATCTTGCCTTGTAATCCTGCTGTAGCGTTACCTTGTACTCTCTCCCTGTAACCTAGCCTTGTAATCTTTCTCTGTAATCTTTCCCTGTAATCTTGCCTTGTAATTTCCCTGTAATATCTCCTTGTAATCGCCTCTTCTAAGCTCGCGTTGTAATCTCTTCCTGTAATCTCTCCTTGTAGTCTTTCTATAGTCTCGTGTTGTAATCTCCCCTTCTAATATCGCCTTGTAATATCTCTCGGTAATCTTGCCTTGTAATCTGTCCTTATAATCTCTCCCTGTAATCTCTCCCTGTAATCTCTCCTTCTAATCTTGCCTTGTAATCTCTCCCCGTAATCTTGCCTTGTAATCTCCCTATAGTGTAGCCTTTTAATATCTCCCGGTAATCTCGCCTTGTAATCTCGTTATAGTGTTGGCTGGCAAATCTCTCCCTATAATCTCGCTTTTTAGTCTCGCTCTGCGACCTCGTCCTTTGAACTTGACCTTTAATCTTGCCCCGTGAAATTTTCTTGTGAAATTGCCCTGCAATCTGGGACTTGTGATCTAGCCCTATGGCCGTAATCGCAACATGTGATGTTGCCAATATATATCGCCCGTGCATCTTGCCCGTTGATTTTACCGGCTGATCTTGAATTTTCATTTCAAGTTTAACTGCCATTGTGGTGTGTAACATCACTTCTCCATCTTTCGCCTAATGTGGCAATGTTTGTGTGAAGACGTTAATGTTAGCATTTTATATCTTTTTACACTAGGCGTATGTTTTGCTACGGTGGGTTCCATCCCCGCTGAGTGCACAGAAGCACAGTCGATCAACATCAGCAAAATTACAGCAAACAGTTGTGTAAGATCAGCCTTGCAGTCAAGATCCTGTAGTACCTCAACGTCTTGTGTGTCGTGCTTGGCGACCTTCCCAGGATTCAGTGGTCCTCAGTGTAACTGGTGCCAGTGCAGACAAAATAGTACGTGTATTGGAAAAAATGAGGCATGCAAAGATTGTAACACTAAGATTGATAGTTTAAATAAATGTCTTGAAACATCATGCGAAGCATCATCATGTGAAAATTGCATAGTCAGTGGACAATGTATGTGGACGAGGCATTTTCTATATGAAAGTGAGCTCTTGCGGATCTTCTCTAAACTGCCCACAAGCCCCTGGAATTGTTTTACAATTGGACTAGAGAAACTGATTAGGTTTCCAATTACTGATAAAGTACCACCCCATACTTGTCCTAAGAGATGTGCGTCGTTTAAAGACTGTTCTACGTGTTTGGCAGCCCCAGGTAAGTACGTTTGTTCGTTTTGATCTGCACATGTTCTGGTCGTTCCCTCACAAAGTAAGTTTGATCACGTTGCTAGATAAATACGTCAGATTGATAAATTATGATAATATGAATTAGCAAGACTTTGCTGCGTTCCCTGAAAGGGATATCGAAGTGTACAGGTGAAAAAATTAAAACAGTATTAAAAATGCTAATGAAGTCGGAACATTTTAGTTTAGGTTTATGTGTTATGGTAAACAGAATGTGCGATAGTCAAAAACACTTAAGGCGAACAGGATATCCTTTTATGAATCAGTTATTTCTGGTTGTAGGTGCCAATATTACATGTTATCCGCCTGTAAATATTGTTCAGACACTACAAAAGTCCGTTACTCGCTGTTTTAAAGATAGTTAATTTAACGAAGCGGCTTTTAAATGTGCTGTATCTGTATCTCATTCTGCTTTACAACGTGATATCGTCATTTATTATATTCCATATGGCAGTTTCTTAATGAGACGCTGTATGAACCTCTCTTTTGCTCAGTGAAGCTATTATTGCCATTCTTTGGATGAGACGGCATCTGAGGACGGCAAAATTAACGAAGAAGTTGGAAAAAATTAATGGAGCATAGCGTTACTAATCCCACCCGTTCTTCGCTTATGACCTATATGACCTTCGCTTTATTTCCGTCATCTTTTATTCACCCTGTTTACAATTCTCTCGGATATTATCGAAGACATGTACTCGGGTGCAATGTCATGCTTTCGCACACCTAGTGGAACGTCCAACGCATTTGAAATAACAACTGGTGTGAGGCAGGGTTGCGTCCTTTCACCCATGCTATTCAACTTTGTACTCGACTGGATCATGAGAAAAGCGATCCCACAGGATTCGGGGTCTCAAATGGCAGAAAACCTAGTTCTTGCGGACCTGGGGTACGCTGACGATGTGGTGTGCTTCGCAGACGATGATGTTACGGCACAAGATCAGCTTAATGCTATCAGCGCAGCTGCGGCTAAGGTTGGTCTCTGTATCAAACCTGCGAAGACAAAGATGCTAGCCATACATCTTCCCCACCAACCTCAACTCTTTGTTAACGGTGAAGCTATTGAAGTCGTGGAATCATTCTGCCATCTCGGATCTGCACAAAAATAAGTACCTGTGATGACGTATCAGCCCGACTATCAAAAGCTAGCTCTGCGTTTGGACGATTATACTCAAGATTATGGAAGAGACCTAACATCTCAATAGGTACGAAAATGAAGGTTTTCAAGGCGGCAATAGTATCGATACTACTATACGCCTCGGAGTCGTAGTGTCCTCTGCAAAGCGACCTGCAGAAGCTGGAAGTATTTCAAATGCGGTGCTTACGAAGGATTGCGGGCATCCCATCGCCTCGGCGGTTCTGGAACGAAGATATAAGAGCTCTCTGTATGAATCAAAAGACCATTGCCAACCTATGTCAGGGAAACCGCCTCTGATGGCTTGGCCTCGCTGCTAGATAGAAACCTGACCAAATCTGCCACCCAGTGTGGCGCAAGCGACCGCCCAGACACTGGAAGTGCAGACGCGGTGCCCCCAAGAAGACCTGGGTCACCCTTACTCAGTACGACCTAGAACCCCCCTCCCCCCATGGTGCACTCTCACCTGGACTTCGTCGATTATACGGAGCCGTGAACTGGACAAATCACTATACTGAAATCGTCTACGACCTGGCGAGCGACCGAGAGCAGTGGAGACAACTGACACTGGGGCAGTCCTCAGTGGATGGTCAACCTGGTCATCGCGTTCAAAGGACTTAAGTGCAAGTGCTGCTTACAAGTTGATGAATAGTGATCATACCCACTCCCATACATTGTGCTCGACTTAGCAATAGCAAAGAATTTAAGGTGCTTATCTGCCAACTATATTTGTGAATCTAGATTTATATTTGTAAAGCTAAATGTATTGTGTGGATTGCGAGAAAATATCTGAGACACAGCCAGAGGGAATTGTTTGCAATTAAACTCTCCTGAAATTTACATAACTTCACACGGTGTGCGTTACTTCGAGCATCTACGCGAGCTGTGTTTTCCACATTGGCCGAAAACTTTGAATTTGAGGGAAAATGTCGACATGATTAGAAAACGGAGATTGAAGTTATAAGAAACAGATTTGAGAAGGGGGTCATCGTCACGATAAATGATAAGTTTGTTGACTTACAAAGTTAAATTTTGCCGAGCTGGATAGGCCCTACACTACTGACTACACTTTCTCCATGTGATCAGTTTTTGTAGTTATTCATCGAAAACGGTTCCCATTTTTTGCTTTTTTGTACTTTCTTCCAATACCACTTAATTGCTACATATCACTCGCTTGTTCTCCCAGTGTGTCATGATGTGACAAACTCTTGTGCTCAATTTTAATGCATTCTCGTCTTTGCCACATTTTTCTCGTATTCTTTCATGTGGCAAGATCGAAGGAAGGGGTCCGCATGACTTCCAAGCGTTAAGAATGGTACTGAAAAGTTGGCAATGGAGCCATTCGGGCTCAGCCGAAGACCATACGATGCCTCGTGGCTAGATCAACTTGCTTTGATTGTTGCAGACTGTCATCAGTGGAGAGTGTGGATCGACAGAGAAGGCAATGAACGTCTTGTGAGGGCGGAACGCCGCGAACGAAATTCAGTACCACTCTCCTCATTCTTCTCTTACTTGCACCAAATTTGTCTAATAAACTATTTTTGCTTCCTTGTACATCTGTCCCTACGTTCGACTTGTCGAGCAGAGTCATATACCGATCGTCATAATCAGTCGTGTTTTTATGTAAGCTGGTTGAAGAAGCCAATATTATATTATTGAACTTACCTTTTCAGTTGAGTACTTAATGTAATACTAGACACATTTTTTCTTTCATTCCAAGGTGCTGATGGTGGTACAACATCTTGCGTATGGAGTTCCAAATTGTCACAGTGTTTATCCAAGAGTGCTATTCCTCTAATGTGCATCGATGGTTTGTGTGGGTTACTTTATGAAGGAGAAGGCAAATGTCCAAAACCCTGCTCAGCGTATTCGAAATGCTCTGCTTGTCTTCAGAAACCTGGATGTGGTTGGTGTGCAGTTGATAACATTATGGGAGAAGGGCAATGTGTGGAAGGAGATTTGATTGGTAATTACATATATGTTTTGTTTACATGTTAGTTGAGGTTGTAAGGATGGAAATGCATGCCTACTCCGACCCATCGCCCAACCTACCGCGCGTGTCTGTATGAAGGAATTTCTGTTCTGTTGATTTATTGCTTACTACTGTTGTTATTGTTTATATTTTTCGCTTAAACATATCTTTAAATTTATAGGGCTGGTGATCACTGACTATTGTTGTGCAGTTTCGAACACCAGAAGCATTAGTTGTTACTGAAATACAGATGCATTTGAGTTCTATACAATAGTAAAGAGAAAAACTGCTAGTTGCGCATTTACAAATCTTTGAAGCCTCAGTCTGTATAATGGGATCCACATTGCGCCGGCTTTAAATATGGGAGCGTAAAACGCTAATTTGGAATTAATAGTTTTAATTTGTTCCGTACTAAATTGCGTCGTTCTCTTTTGTTACTGTTAGTACTTAATATATATATCGTGTCCGCAGTGACCAATTTGAAGTACTGAGCTCTTACTTTGTCTAAATTAGCAAGTGGATATGTTCATGATGTTCTCTCGAGAAAGGGCCTTGGAACTCGATGTCCTTATGAAGGATTTGTAGGAATAGTATTTTCCTAACTTCTCTGCAGGATCTGTGAAAGGAAATTGTGGTGTTGCCAGCCTGGAACCTGGAAAACCTCTTGTTTATACTGTTGGCCAGAATAGTTCTGTGAATGGATCATTAAGTCGTACTTCGATCTGGGCATCTCTTATATGCCCATTGGAAAACGAGTGCCTGAATGGACGACATAATTGTAAAACGTATGAGCACTGTGTTGATCTTCCGGAAGGTTTTCTCTGCCGATGCCTCACGGGCTACGAAAAAGATCCCACGTGAGTATTTCATCTTTTATTTCTTTGTCTATTTGTGTGTTTTTTTTGTTAAATGCATCTTCTTGGTTAACGTATAGTTAGACTGCTGTTTCGTTATATGCAAGTGACTGTATAACCAAGCAAATTTGGTCTAAATATTTGTGTTATATAAGGAGGTAAACGATCGTCATTGAACTCGCTACCTCCAGACTCAAAAGCCAACACCCAAACCGATGTACCATTCTGACACAGAGGCTTGGTGAAAGGCATTGCTATTCCTGATATCACGATCGGTAGGGAGGGATTATTATACTTTTATTTGTGTTTCAAATTTCTCTTCGGTCATTGTATTCGTGACTAGCTCTCTGTTAAGGAGATTTTTCCGTAAGAATACCTTGTGATGTTTTTGTGGTACATTACAAATTTTAAATAAAGTTTACGCATCGACATCGGAATCTACGTGTTCCATATTTATAGTCTGTTTGAAGAATTAGAACATTATTTCCTACATAAGGGAGAACTTTGTCTTAAGACTAAGAGCTGATTTTTTATTTTATCAGAGGTACGTCGTGTCGTCCAATCTGTTCCAATGCTTGCATTCATGGAACCTGTGTTCTTCCTGAGCAATGCAAATGTGAATTTGGATGGACTGGAGCTAATTGTAGTGTTCGTTGCCAGTGTAATGGACATAGTGATTGTCCAAATGAAACACTTCTGGATGTTTGTTTAAAATGCAGAGACAATACACAGGTACGTTTAAAGATACACTTTATTGATAGAAATGTCAGTAGACATTATTTCTATTCTTTTTGTTGTCCTTTTCTTTATTTTTGTCCAATTAACAAATGGCATTCGAGTATAAGGGTTGCTTCTTACTGACGTGCGCTTGAACTGTCGATATATGAGCTTAAACCAGGTACAATTTTTGCCCAGCACAGACTGATGACAGATTCTATACCCTAGGTGAGAGACACTGACTGAAACTTGACTTTGTTTAATGTTAAACAAAGAGCTTCGCTGTCTGGGGAAAATACTGCTTTGGTAGTTATTGTAGCAGTGTTGCTGCTCCGAGACAAAGTTGTAGTCTAAAACGGAAACCTTTTAAGTTTATTGTAGGTTTATAACAGAGCAGCATTAACACCGTTGCCAACAAAATATGAATATCAATATCCACGTTGTGTTGATGTACTGCCGGTGTTCACTTCAAATGTTTGCTTCAAGACGTTATAATGAAGTCCACAAATAGTCAAGCCGATGTGTGTTCAGATAAATGCATAAATTAGTTATTGCGGTATAAATGGTAACTGCCATCTCTCTTCCACTTAAGGTTTTAGTGTACAACAAGCTATCCTCTGTTTGTTTCTTTTATGATTCATTTTCGGTGTATACTGCTCAATGTCTTGTTTTGTCAACCACTGTATATCGTCCTGCAAAGTATTGCTTTCAAGCAATGGTGATTTCTGAGGGGGACACAAGGGGAGGAGCCTCTTTGTTAGTCTTTTTGGTTTTGGGAGGGCGAAAATCCCTAAACAGCTTTGCATTAATTTTGGTTTCTAAAATTTCCCCCTTGTCCATTAAAGGTCAGATATGCTTTATTTACAAAGATCTGGATGTAAGGTGCACTCCACTTGTTAGTTCTCTGATCCCTACAATCTTTTTTAGTTATGTCTGTTCCTTTGAGGGTTTATTGTTTATGATAAATCGTGTTTTCCGGTCTCTACTTATTGCTATATTGTGTTGCCTCCAAAACGGAAACCATCGTAAAGAGAACGATAGATCGATATTTGCGTGAATGTTACCCAGGGAAAGCTGTATACAATTCGAATGAGCCCATCAGAAGCTGAAAGAGGCTAAAAGCTGAACCCTGCTGTTTACGGTATATTTCGTTTCCTTAAAATTTTTGGAGTGTTTCGCTGTTTAGGTCTTCTCTTCGCACGACTTAGATTTTCAAAGATTTTGTAATATTTCCGTGTAGGGAGCTTCATGCAATGAGTGTCAGCCGTTTTATGTGGGAAAGCCGATCAATGGTGGAAAGTGTGAACCCTGTTCAACTTTTTGCAATGGAAAGACAAAGGTGTGTTTAAATCGGTCACAGTATGAGAGTCTTCCAACGGCACAGAAAACTGCTCAAGAGGTAAGGTGCATAACAGTGTGATTTTTCTACAAATATCAACCTACTACAGGTTTATACTTTTTCACCAAGTCTTTACCAAAGTTGCTTTTTGTGAATTATTTAGATTCAAGACGACAGTAAAGACGAGTTTTGGTACTACGAAACTAACGTGTCCAAGTTGAAAGGGAATTACCTTAGACGCTTATCAACACAGTGTTTTGAACTATGTTTTCGCCAAATTCTGTCGCAACGAGAACGAATATTGCGTAAATTTGTCCTTTAAAAGAAGATTTAATAAACTGAAACTCAAACCATAAAATTGCAGAGGTGTCTTGGTATTGTAGCGAAAATATGACACAATGTACAACAAAACAGCCCGCAGACAATATTGGTGTAAAAGGTTGTTGCTATGTGACAATTTGCTTTTCTTGCGCTTACATTATTTGATGTGTTGTGTTCAAGGACGCAGATAAGTACAGTTCTTTTCTCTTTGATTCAGAGTACTTAAGACCTACGCAGAAAAATTCTTTCTTATCACAATTTTGTAAAAATCATGGGAACATGTAGGATTTTTTCTTAATGCCTGAAAAGGAATCTCAGCTGCTTTCTCGTTAATAAACAATCACAGTCGGAGTAGTATGCCTTACCTTTGGGAACCTATCTGCTATGTAGCCTCGACATGACTTCAGGGGCGCAAAAAAGAGGGTCAATTTGCTTTGGGTTAAGATCTAAACACGTTCGTTAGCCAGGAGGTTGGGCAAAGGCTTTTATCGGAATTGGAGGAAGGAAATCGCTTTTCGTAATACTCAACATGATGAATTTCTCTGGAGGATTAATGGAACTTGTTTCCTTGAAAGTGAATTTGTAATGTCAACGTCCGTGTTGTTTTAAACCTATTCCTAAATGTCAACATGTATGGGATCTTTCCTTGCCTTAGATTGCAAAACTACTCACGAAGGGGTCCACAGATCCCTCGGAAACGGTCTGTGTTGATTGTGAAGGTCACAGCGAAGGGAATCGTTGTGACACTTGCAAAGACGGCTATTTTCTAAGGAATGAATCTTGCACTCGGTAAGTGATGGGATGTGATAGGTAAAATGAGTAGTTTTAATTTGTTTGTATATGATCTTCACAATGACACTTAACCGTGTGGTACATTTACTTGGTAAAGAGATCATGGTTTTGAAATGTTTTATATTTGACTGGTGCAAGAGGCAAATGCCCATGTAGAACTGAAAGGATATATACAAGCACAATTTAAAATTTGCTATCATAATGCTCGATACCTGGACTAGCTTTTTGTGTAAAAGTTTTATGCTTTTGAACAGGTTCGTATGTCGCACGGAAAGGTACAGAAAGGTAAAACTTAATGTTATAATCATAAATGTAAAGAAATCTTGCCCAGCATGTACACAAAGTGACGATATTAACCAGGGGATTAAATACTGCAAGCAAGCGGCATGAAAGGTACTCAAAACCTGACTAAATGGTATAATTGCGAAAGTTCAACATGAACATGGCATGTCATTGGAGATAAGCAAGTTTAAAAGTGTAGGAAGTCTAATTTTTGATCCACGGAATACCATGCCTCAGATATTTCGTCAGATATCTTTAGGTTTGAGTCACGTAAATATTACTCTTAGCAGTCAATGTTTTAATAGCATACTGTCTGTTTCGCGTTGATTTAAGACTCATCGGTAGTTATAAATTACCAGGAATAAATGATTTTATGAACTGTGTGATCTCCGTGTCTGTCATCTCAATAACATTTTTTAGTTATCATGATAATGGGGATTATGCTTTCTGATGAATGTGTACCCTGACCTGTTTTCCTGATCTTTTGTTTTAGATGTCAGTGCAATGGACATTGGAACACGTGTGACAAAAAGACAGGAGGAGGTTGTAAATGCCAACATAACACAGAAACTGATAAATGCACTAGTGATTGCTGGTTGAAGCAGGTATGAAATAAGCATTATGTCCTGCTGTTTGTGGATTGAGTAGGAACCAATATTTGTACCAATAACAAAATAGATATCCAATACTTATGCAATGCAAAATAATAATATCAAAATGGTGAGGCCCATAATCTGCGACAAAGCGACTTTTAAGTTCGCCATTGTCATCGTTGCCACAGTCATCGAGATAGTCTTCATCATCATCGTAGTCTTCCACTCCCTCTTGCTCGTCCTTCCTCTTCTTGCTCGTCGTCTTCTTCTTGCTCGTTTTCCTCTTCTTGCTCGTCTTCCTCTTCTTGCTCGTTTTCCTCTTCTTGCTCGTCTTCCTCTTCTTGCTCGTTTTCCTCTTCTTGCTTGTCTTCTTCTTCTTGCTTGTCTTCCTCTTCTTGCTTGTCTTCTTCTTCTTGCTCGTTTTCCTCTTCTTGCTCGTCTTCCTCTTCTTGCTCGTCTTCCTCTTCTTGCTTGTCTTCCTCTTCTTGCTCGTCTTCTTCTTCTTGCTCGTCTTCCTCTTCTTGCTCGTCTTCCTCTTCTTGCTCGTCTTCCTCTTCTTGCTCGTCTTCTTCTTCTTGCTCATCTTCTTCTTCTTCTTGCTCGTCTTCTTCTTCTTCTTACTCGTCTTCCTCTTCTTGCTTGTCTTCCTCTTCTTGCTCGTCTTCCTCTTCTTGCTTGTCTTCCTTTTCTTGCTTGTCTTCCTCTTCTTGCTTGTCTTCCTGTTCTTGCTTGTCTTCCTCTTCTTGCTCGTCTTCTTCTTCTTGCTTGTCTTCCTCTTCTTGCCCGTCTTCTTCTTCTTGCTCGTCTTCTTCTTCTTGCTCGTCTTCCTCTTCTTGCTCGTCTTCTTCTTCTTCTTGCTCGTCTTCTTCTTCTTCTTGCTCGTCTTCTTCTTCTTCTTGCTCGTCTTCCTCTTCTTGCTTGTCTTCCTCTTCTTGCTCGTCTTCCTCTTCTTGCTTGTCTTCCTCTTCTTGCTCGTCTTCTTCTTCTTGCTTGTCTTCCTCTTCTTGCTCGTCTTCTTCTTCTTCTTGCTCGTCTGCTTATCATTATTATCATCGTCATCGTCGTCCTCATTAGAACCAGGAGCACCACCACCACCACCATCATCACCGCCACCAGTATCATCATCAGCAGCAGCAGCAGCAGCACCACCACCACCACCATGATTGCCACCATCATCGTGTCCATCGTTATCTTCATCGCCGTCATCGTCGTGAAATCGTCATTATAATAATTCTAATAGTCAACGTCACTTAAGTCGTTTTCGTCATCGAACATTTTCGTTATTTCAATAATATTAACGTTTTGTGTGCCCCGGGCCTTAACCTAAATCTTTCTGTATCTCATTATAGTGTTCCAAGTGTGTTGATGGATACATTGGTGACCCCGTGAATGGCCAACAATGCTACAAAAAACTGTCGACACCCGAAACGGTCATTATTGGAGTTGATTCTCATCCATTAGGTGGGAAACGAATGATCAAGGGAATTCCAAGCAACAGAACTGTATTTATCGCCACACTTCCAAAATTTACCAATGTTGACATTCGAATAACGGTGGACATCTTCGAAGGAGCTGTAGATTTATATATCTCTGTTTCTGACACCGCGTTTGTGGTTGAGGTTGATTTCGTAACTGGTGCTCAGATTGTAAAAACACAAGTTTCGAAACGGAACAAGAGATCTGTTGCAGATTTTGAATCGATAGATGTATCTAAGAAGCAGGAAGATGTGGATCACCACAAATCGTATAGGTTAAAACGCAGCACTGATACGGAACCCTCGGCTCAAGTTAAAACTCATGCTATCGATACAAGTGATCGCCGACTTAGCAGTTTTGTGAGTTATCGTGGTGGTATATTGAAAGTATCTGGAATATATAAAAGAACAGTCATTACAGTTCCATACGGAGATCACGATTTTCGACACGTTAAGCTGTACAGTGCAGTAGTGACAACCGGTTCCGACGCTTCTCATCTGACCAGCGGAGTTATTTATTCCAGACAGGACCTTTCAAAAATTGATCTTTTTGTTTTCTTCTCCGTATTTTTCTCTATATTTTTTCTCATCCTTTCAACCTTTGTGCTTGTATGGAAAGGTAAACAAGCATATGGTGCACGTGTTGCTGCACGAACACATCAGCAAGAACTTGAAACAATGGAAAGTCGTCCATTTGCAAGCTATACAATGAGGATTGAACGGAATGAAGATGTCGAACATTATAAGAAGAGGAGGACTGCTTTGTCTCATAGCAATACAAAGAATAAAAAGAGTGGATGTAAGGACAGTACTGTGGTTCCAATGGCTGTCGAACAGACAGAGGATGGATTGGCAGCTGTGGTTACTGTTCTGGTGCAGTTTCCAGAAAACGAATTGTCGCCTTGGAATTTTGTTCTTGGGTCAGCGTTGGCGACCTCAACCGCACAGCAGCTTGTCAACGTCACGTGTGCTGCCCAAACAGCGAATGGGCGAAAATATAACACGAGAATTCTTAGCACTACGACTTGATCGGCTTTTATTTCGTAACTCCGTTTAGGTCTTGTAAATTTGTATATTTTAAGGAGAACAAATTTATATTGCTTACCCGTTTTATGTACTAACTCAAAAAATTCACCGTGTAGTTTTAAGTGTTGACTACTTAAATGAACTGAAAATATTGTTAGGTGATATCACGTGAAATTGTCTGTATTCATGGGTGTACACAGGATATTTTTGGTGGGGGAGGGGGCAGTTGGGGAAAAGTTTTTTGTGGCCCAGCCCTTTGTGTCATCAGAAGACACCCCGTTAGACATGAAAAGAATTGAGGTCTTATAAATTACATTCTCATTAGTTGTTTAAATAGTGTTGAATTTGACGAGACGTTTCACGAAAAGAGAGTGAATAAGAAGGCAGCACAACAGTTACTGTATTCCTGGGAGAATGAAGTCCTAGCGTGGCTATTGACAAAGCTTTGCAAGTTTCATTCAAATGTGCGATAGACGCTCTTTATATCTTGTATGCTCATTTCATCAATCCTATGTTCACATTTGAATAGCACAAGGTACTAATAAGTATAACTTAAGCTCGCTACACATGATTCATCGATCTACCTACTAAATTTACGGAACAGAACTTCCAAAAGATGAGTCATCTATCCATTAAATTTGAGGGAAAATAAATATGGATGCTATTTCAAGATGTATGACGGCGTTTGAAATTCATCAAACAAATTAAGGATGGTATTCAAAGGGGTTATACATTTCTAGTTGCCTGCACTACATAAATAACTTCATCTAGTCGCTTAAATAACACCATAATTAAGAGTACTATAGGAAATACTCAGCTGACAAAAATGGAAAAGATTCAGACGTAAGAGTGTTTTATCGATTGCATGACATCATTCCGCAGTTTTTACGTTATAGGAAAGTTTGAATATGACTTGTCCTTCGCAAGTCCCTCCTCCAAAATGCATTACTTGTGGGGAGCAACTGCCCCCTTTCCCCCGGCTATGTACGGCCTTGTCTATATTTACACACGCTAAATGACTAATATGTGCATGTTTTGTCTGCTTGTAAAGTATTAGTGAAAACATGTAAGGATTTAGATTTCAAAATCAAACTTTTGCAGGCTTACATACAGTTATGTCAGTTTGCTCTTCTTTTATCCTTTGGCTTGATATCTTTACAAGTACTCCACTGACTGTAATTTGGTTGCTTCCGTCGTTTTGGGGTTGGAGGAACGAGGATGAAGAGACATACAATAGAAACATGATGAAACTTTGCAAACGCTGTATCAACAATATTGCAGGAGCTACAAGCATACCACGGGACGAGCTTGGAAGGCTTCCAGACTTACGTCGCCAACTTACATTTGCCATTTAATTGACCTGATCAATCTCCAAACATTCTCTCCCGTTCCTTGATAACCCACTCGACATTGCTGTAAGACGTGTTATTACCTCAATCCACGACAAACCAGTTGATAAGAATTACCTGGTTTATGACTCCTCCCATCAACAATAGTGTAGTGTCATTGGGCTAGCGTATAAAAAGAGGAATGTAAAACTCCATCGCCGAATTTGAGACGAACAAGGTCTTGGTCACGCGTCATGGTGACAGATAAGGTTCACATAGGTAATATGAAGAAGATGGCCCAAGACTATTGACTACTTAATATGTATGTATATGTAAAGAGGGCTGGGAGCAATCCGACGTTAAAAGAACAAATAAGCAAACATGTAAAAATCAATAACAAAGGTCAGAATATGAACAGGAAATCGCAATAAACGGATAAAGGAGGAAAAATGGGCATAAGGTAAACAAAAATGAAGAAATAAATGAAACGGGAAAAGCGTGGATGTGGAACTTAACTCCACGAGGGTGGATTACCCCTTAAGCGTGTTATTTCATAGCAGTGAGTCTGGTGCTGGTATCTAGTGTTGTGTACGACATGTCACTTGAAATGGTCGTTAATATCGTAGTTAAATTGAAATATTGACGTACCTGGATGATGGCATGTGTCCCCAAGGCTTTTTGAAAAATAACCCCTGCTTAACAACAGGTTCACATAAATGTTTCTAAAATTTATTTGATCCTCCGCCATACAGGCTGGCACCTGCCCATGCCATGAACCTCTGAGGTCCACCCATGTTTATTTATTTTGTTTTTGCTCTATAAAATGTCACTAATGCTGCATGTGTAAATTTCTTACTAACACAAATCTTTTTATCTAAGGATGCTTGTTATTAAATCTGAAATCTATTTATCTGTGTCGTAGTGATTTTAATCAATAACTCTTGTCAAGGGTCTAACAACAGAATAAGAGTTACAACAGCCAACGAGTAATAATGATAACTGATAGCGGCTTTTATCGTGACTCGGTATTGCGTGGAGGTGTCGCTCCCTTCATGTTTCCCATCCTATGGCTTTAAATGACTTTTATTAAATCTAGAAAAGTTTAGCGACAAACCTTTTGGCCCTGAGGGTGCACTCGTATTGCAATACCACATTCATGCTTGTCAATGTAATCATGAAAATACCCTTTCACCGACAATCAGCTTACAATTTAGACCCCAATGACTGACCCTCTGTGGCCCTTCAATATGTAAATGTCACACCTTTGTGGAAATCACTGATATTTTAATAGCATTTAAAAAAACCAGTATAGATTTTCAGAATACAAATAAAGTAACACAGTCCCATTCCCTTATCTCCCCTTGAATCTTTTCCTTTTCAAGCACAGGCTTTACTTTTTTCTATATGTTCCAGTACAATCTTACAATAGATTGGATCAAACAATTGGAAAAAATTAAAATATCTGTCTAATGCATCAAATATAAATATCTTAAAAGCAAGTATTAACAGAACACAGGAAAATATAATATGGAATATAGCATACCCATGACTAACTAAAAATTGCATACACAAATATGCTAATGCAATGCAAATATGATAACTGTTAAATACCTTCTACGTGTAAACAAAAATAGTGGGACCCCTGCAATGACATGGGATGGGATTAGTAAGGATTGAAGATCTTGCAGGTGTAGGTTGCCATTTCTAAACAACTTGTTACTTCTGGTTAAATACCAACCCCAGGAATTTAGGGTGCAATAGCGACAATTGTGACAAAAATTATGATGGACATGCTATGCAGTATAATTTAGTATCAATAGTAGATTAAATCAAAGGATTATTCACTCATTAAAAATGCCATTAAAATGTCCAGATCCTCTTTTCTAACTCACGAAACCAATATCTATAGGGCAGGAGGAACACTAAATAAATACAAGCCAAACTATTCGCTTCATTTGCTGTGTTGTGAGTAGGGTGGTGAAGTCTTCATCTGTTGCCAATTTGAATTGCAAGAAATTATGCTTTCTTAACAGACAGGGTTTCCAAAAAAACAGCTGCTGAGGGGTCGTTAATTCTCATAGACCAAACTAGAAATAAACCTTGTTTATACCTAGGCAAGCACAGTAAGAAGCAAAGAGTAGAGTGTCCATAATTAGCAGGCCTAGCTTATACCTGCTTGTTGTGTTGCGTACACTCCTCACTATCCTTATTTCTACAGTAATGAAATCTCAAAATTCCACATCAAGGCTCCTTTTGATGTGCAGTGCATAGGTCCAGTCTGTAGAGTGCATTCCGTGCACTTAGGCCCAAAGACCTTCGGCGTGCACTTTGCTTTTTTTCAGCGTTCGGCGTGGAAATTTCGGAGTGTATAAATTGTAGAGTTGTTTTAGAATCCAATTTTCAGGGTAAAAGGCCAATTCCCCCAGAGCACCTTCCGCTGTATAACTACCTTGATAGACTTGAGCAGACCAAAAGGCCGAAATCCTCTCAGTAGTTTTAACATTGCTCATCCGATTCCACTGAAGCTAGTTAAGAACTGGGAATTCAGCCAGAGTAGACATTTTATCTGATATGTACAGAGTCTACCATATCAGGAAAAGTCACTAAAAACCATCCATTTTGACAACATTATTGTAAAGATTCTTCTTAAGTTGATTAGAACTGAAATCTTCTGCTGCAGGTCACCCAGCCTTTAGAGTACAATGTTGCGATAAAGTCTCAATAAATTTTAAAGTCTCAGATCAATCAACCTTAATACTGCAATATCTGTTAGCTATTTTTATCCAAGTTAGCTAATCTGTAAGGATTTGTATAATAATCGGTGTAATTGACAATAATCCATAACACTGTTTTCTGCTTGTGAAATTGAGAAAATATGACCCCTTTTTATCATTTGCTAACAGGCACCTGAAAGCATACCCTTTTTTCTAAATCCTAGGCCCTTGGCTTGTAGTGATTTTATACCCCAGTGATTTCATGGACACGTATGATATACATTCTCCAATCATATTGCACCCACTGGTCCTTTTGGACTCAAGTTTAAGTATAGATCTACTTGGAAATAGCATATGCTATTGAAGGTGTAAACAGTGAAGCAAAAAAAGTTAACTGGTATCTGGTTACTACTTTTCAGTATAAAAGATCTCTAGATTAATCAATGCAAAAACTGCGGGGATCGTCTCTCCTCCAAGAATGTTACCCTATACACCAGACCACTGTCGTCAATCCAACATACAGTGTTTCCCGTCTGTCTATACGTCCCCCTGCATTAACATGAGTGGCTTTGGTTGAATGATTGTCATCTGGAATCCTCTCCCATTTTTGTATGCTTCCTTTATCAAGGAATCGTACTTCTCTAGCCATTTGTCTATACAAAATTATTTTGAAACTTCCAAAACCTGACCAATATTTATGTAAATTTCACTCAACTTGGCCTGGGCTGTGTCACCCAGCCAAACAGCTGTGATGAGGTCTATAAACTGCAAATAAGATGATGCCAGTTCCTCTATTATAAACATTGGCGAAAGACCTGCGAGGTCAGTATTCAAAAATATGTAGTGCCGCGAGGTTATTTTTTAATGAGTAAAGGATAAACATTGCCCTTTTAAAAAGGCAAACCACCGATCCGCGAATTTAGGCTCTAATTTCCTCCATTTTGATTTTTGAAGCATGAGGTATGGAGAGAAAGTACACTATTCGTATTAATCTTAAGATGATTTCGAGCATTTCGTACTCATATGAGAAGAAAATGAGCTGTTAGCAAGTTCTCGATTTACAAGGAGACATCCATCATTAGATACTGCAGAATGCGATACAGATGAAGACAGACCTGATTCACGTGCCCATAGACATATCTTTGGTCGTACCCTGTGGATTGTTGTTTGTGCCTGGAAACAAGATGGCTGCAGGTTATAACTAACATGGCGGCCGCAGTTGTAGACTCCTCTAGCAACGAGTCCACTGTGAAACTGTTGCGAAGGCCTTTACCATGTAAGAAAAAGACACCACTGCCAGAACAACCTTCACGTGTAAAGACAAGACAATTTGATAAAGATACGACAACATCCACGAGAAAAGTCCATGTGCAAACAACTAAGGGCTTGTGTACTGGAGATATTGTGAGAGGAGAAAGAAAATCAGAGGACTTAAACAAACCTGAGTGGGAATTTAAGAAGCCGCGAGGCCCGGATCCTTTTCCACTCCGACCCATAAGGAGGCCATTTCCTTTGGACAAGCAAAAATTCCTGCAAGATTCTTACCTCGATGATATCCATAATCGAAAGTCTAGAGATGGGGAACACGGACATGGGGTTGTTGAGCAAAAGGTCTCACTACCTGGTATCAGAAAAAGTGAAGAACCTGCCACTCCACGCCAATCTATATCTTATGAGAGTGATGACGTTATTCCAACAGTAAAGTTTGATCAGCAATATAATGCGAGTTATGGTATCGTTGACACTCAAAAGGACCATGGACTTGCTCACTTATTTTCACTGGACCTACGACTTCCTGATGAGGGTATGCCGTTACAGTTGTATTATATGGAAATTTTAATCTATCTGAATTTAAAACAAATTAGAATTGCCATATGTTAGCTACATCTAAATATTAAGTTCCGATGACAGGCCAGTACAGTACATTCTTGTGATTCTGTTGGACAAAATACTATGTATCATTGCTACGACGACAAATACTATTTAAAGCAGGCTAAATTGTCGCTCCTTTTGCTTTACAACACAGACTGTAGAGATTGGGCAGTGCGCACCCATAGCATTTCGGAGCATAAGGCTATGTATGTATTTCTTGTGGCGGGGTATTATACAGGAAGGGTTTTATTTAAACGTGGTATTAAGGATGAGCACCAAGGATAATATAGTCAAATTGATATGGGATATGAAAAATCCTCAAACATAACATTTGCATTATCAATAGGATAATAAAAAACATTATCATGATCATTATCATTAAAATAATCATTATCATAATCATCATCATCATCAGAATGCTAGAGCATTTGCAGAATTCATTTATCAGAAGTTTCATTGTTAAATAACTATCATTTAATTGTCTTTGTCAATTATTGCATATCATGATTCAAGTACAGTTTAACATGATTTAGCAGCCATCTCTGTAGAACAGCCACATGTCCATAGTACAATGGAGGTGTTTAGGCCTATTTTTGTACCATGCCACATGAATTGTTCAATATCTTCTAAACTGTTATTACAATTCTCCATTAAATTTGGCTCATAGCCCGTGGATTTGATGACTAGCAACTTCTCAGGTAGGGAGTAATAATTTTTCAAACTTGAATTTGCACTATTTTCAGCAAGATTATGTGACCACAGACCGAAACTAAATGTAATATCTTACAGCAAGACAAATACAAATGAACAAAATGAAAAACAATTTATTTCAAAGAAATTTACAAAGTTTATAGAAACCCGAAGTTTAGGTCTTGGATGACCAAAATCAAAGAGAACAAAGTTTTGATTAACGTCAAATTAACATTGATCATTGTGTATATTTTGAAATTGTGGTACTTCAGTCAGTGGGTTGTCGCAAAAATTTTTGAAGTCTTGATTTCCATCAGAACAAGAAGCCTTAACAGCTGTGATAGTGGTCATCAATTAATCAGTCATAACAGCTGACATCTATTAATCAGTGGTGAAGTCAAAGAATCATGCTGGCTGTGCCCTATGAGTTTCACTGACAATAAATTGACAAAATTATGTGCACCTAATCTTTGAAATCATAAAATTGGAATCCATGGGTCTATGCTGGTATGTAAGACTAGCATCCAATGTTTGGTCTTGTTGTATGATTTGCACACATTGTTATGTGCTATTAGGACATCCTGGCTCCGGTAATATCCTTGACAAAAAGTAATGTGTCATATCATATTTGTGCAGTTTGATTTTCCCCAGTTTCCATGTTGCCAAGATATTGGTGGAGTTCCTTCTGATCAGAAAACAGAAACGCAAGCACTAGGCAAACTCTTGACATGGAGCTTGAGCTCAACTCAATGGTAAATGCTTTGACTCAATGCCATTGAGGACAAATTTGCCTTGCATTCTTATATATATGTATAAGAAATTATGCAACTGAAATTATGCAACTGCCGACAAAAAAATGCATGCCCACTAGACGGAAACTGCCTGCAGCCTTCCATAATATACCAAGCCACAGTCACACGTGAAGATAATGGCACTACGGAAATGTACATTGGAATCACCGAAAACAAATTCAAAATGAGATACCGAAACCATACCGCATCATCTAGACATGACAAACACAGAAACTCGACTGAACTCAGCAAGTACATTTGGACTCTCAATGACAAGGACATCAAGTACTCTATCTCCTGGTGAACTCTCGCATTTAGCCCTACATACAGTAGCGCAAACAAAAGGTATTTCTTCTGCCTCAACGAAAAAAGTTTTTCATCGTATGTTGGCCTGAACTTTCGACATTAAACAAACAAAATGAACTGGTAACATTGTGTCGGCATGGAAATAAAATTCTTTTATGCAATTCTTAAAATTCCACATGCCTTCATTGTAAATAAATATATATATGCCAAAGTATTGTAAACAATAATTCCTGACGAGTGAAAACTCATGAAACAAGCTTGTAGAAGTAAAAC
>JANTCA010049630.1:0-18209 GCA_024741275.1 Chironex yamaguchii
GTCGATTTAGTAAGGTCAAAGTTTAAAAACAAAGGTTAGGCACTTCCTTAGGTGGTTGTAAGAATTTCCCTGTCTAGATGACTTGCATGTGCTATATCAAGAACATGATTCTGAAGAATGGTGGGAATTACTATTCACTCATCTCACAGTATGAGACCATCTGCAATCAACAGCTCACTCTGGGCCATCATGACAGGGGGTATAGGGGGTGTGACACCCCCTGACAAAAGCATCCGTCGGCAAATGAAACTTTAGACCTGCATTTTTTGGCAAATTGGTACATTTCGACGATTTCTGCTGCACGATTCGCATGGATATATCCCCAAATACTCTAGTAACAGCTAACGTTGATAAATGAAAAGAGGCAGTTAAGCCTGGATTCCATATAGCCATAGGTGCAGCAAGGTTGCCTGTGGTTGCCTTCTGCCATTCTCCATTGTCTCGGCATCGCAGGCAATTATTTTCTAATGGAACATTTTCTTATGGTGCTGTAGGCAGGCCGGAATTCTGCAAACTGACAAATAGTACTTTTGAAAGGAATATTTACAGAAATGAATTGTGTGGAAATTCACAGACTGTTTACAACTTCCTTTAATTTCACAAGCTAGTATCTAAGCAAAAGATCTTTTTGATGAAAACTAAGCAAAGCATGGCGTTAACGAGTTAAGAGGACCAATAAATCCACTTTCCAGACTTGGCGGTTTCTAATGACCACACCCAATGACCATGCCCTTTTTTGACAAATTTAAAATATTACACACACCCCCACCCTGCAAAGCTGCCTTCCTAAAAGCCCCGAGCTCACTCTTTACTTGTTGGTAGCGTGTATTCTGATTATGCCAGATGGAAGTGGAGTTTTTAAAGTTTTTCACCTACTGCAGTTTCAATTTCTAACTCTTTCTTAGTTATGGGCTTCCTTTTTGCATCTAGACTAGAATTGACACTTATGACAACTTCATTTGTTTGCTTGTCTAACCATGTCGCTATACACAATTTTCCTAGCCTATAGTGTAAATAAAACTTGTAAGGTTGTAGTCTTCGTGACATAATCTGGCTGTTGACAAGGAGGTTGTTTTTCATAAAATGACTTCCAATGGTTTGTGGTCTGTGACTATAAAATGTGATCCTTCTAGATAGTTATTGAAATCTTCAAAAGACCACACAACACAAAGAACTTGTCTCTCTCTATCTGACTGTATCATGATTCAGTGACGGTCATTGACCAACTTGCATATTCAACAACTTGTGTATCACCATACTTGTCAATTCGGGTCAATATACTACTTCTTATTTTAAATTAATGTCGAGTAGGCAATAGCTTTCCAGTCAGGTAATGTACTTTTTAGCTTCAAAAATGTGTCTTCTTGGTCATTAGTCCATGGCCAATTTACATCATTTCATGCTAGCCTACATAATGGCTCTACAGTAGCACTATGACTTGGTATGAACTGTGACATATATTGTGCCATGCTTAGAAGGGACCTCACTTCATATGCAGTTGTAGGTGGTGCAACCTCTACAATTCCTGTTATTTTATCATGATTTGAGCTTTTACTGGAGAGAACATGTCTAAAGAAAGTAAGCTCATTTTTGTAAAACTCACACTTATCTTTGTTTGCAGTGATATTGTATGACACCGTATGATCAAAGTGTTATATACTGGTCTGGATGAGACAGATTTGTCGAAATTCCAGAGTGACACGAGAAACAGCATTTGTATTCATTCAATCACCAACTCCTTACATGCTATTTTCGAACATATTTATTTATAACAGGAAGATTTTTACAAGTACAACAATTACGAGAAAAAGGAATAGAAACTATCTACAGGAAACGAAATTAATTTACTGCCTACATTATTCCTGTTTGCACATGGTGAGTTTTAACTATAGAGAGGGATCCAAGTTACATAACAAAGACTTTCCAAATTGATTTGGATGCCTATATTTCTAGATTAACATCTTTACTTAACTACTGGTATGATCATTACAGGCATAAGGCACACACTGAATAGCCTACTAATTACATGGGGTTTCGGGGGCACTAAATCATATGACTGACAACTATCTTATGCAGTACTGGTTGTTGTCCAATCAAAGTAGTCTCTTCTTCAGACTACATGGGGTGTAGGGATGGGTGGGTAGTGGTAGTATCTTGGTGACCTCTCAGCTGCAATTGTGACAAGGATGGAGGGTGACACTGGTACTCACTCACCCTCCTCCCAACTCTCATGTCCTTGCTCCAAGCTTCACAACCTGGTACACTGTCTCAGTTGATGGGCAGAACCACATGAGGGGGGATGATGTTAACAAAGCATCACTCAGCAGACAAGTTTCCAAGATGAAGTGAGCTCAACAGGCTCATGTTTGTGGTCAAGGTGAGCCAGCAGGTAAATGGAGGATTTTGGTTGTGACCAGGCTCTGCTTAGCTGTATTTGCCAAAGACACGATGATAAAGAAGACTGGAATGCAGAAATACATACCGGATCAGTCATTGGGTAGGAAATCAAGGACTGGGCTATCTGCCAGATGGAAGTGATAAGCATGCTACTAGTGGAAGAACTGTAGTGTCGTAATATCACGATATATTTTGCAATATTGTAAAAGAATTTCCTCGTGATTTTTATGATGTATTTCATCATTTTCATCAGTTGCTTTTGGATATTCTGAAACACAGACCTTCGTTTCTTGCTACTTCTACTATACTATATTTGGCGATGAGGATGACCACACAAAGTCCTAAGTACCGTACAATTGCTGGTAAGACAACTGTGAATCGTCCTTTACTTTATGATGACCTTTTAGATGTCCACATCTGGCTGAGGCATTTTGGAATTTATTTGCACCTAACTAATGGCCCAGGAGACAAATGTGCTGATGCCTTACTTTCGTTTTTGACATTGGATATCTTTGATGCTGCTGTTCATTCATTATCTGAGGAAGCTCTTACAAGTTACGACCAGATCACTATGTTGTTGCATGAACATTATCAGCTTCTGATCCAGAGGATTGTGCTTGTTTTCTTCAATTTAAGCTGTCTGCTGCTTTCTCCATTACCAATATTTTTACCTTTATTGAAGAGCTGCTTCTTACAAAATTTATCCACGGTTTATCTTCAGAATGTGCATGGAAGGAACTTTCGATTCACAAGCCAGCTATCTTAAATGATGCAGTGGCAACAGCTAATACTTTGGGCTCTACTTCCCCAGGCACACCTCATGGCCATTGCTTCCAGACAGAAAATTGGCACACCTTCCAAAGCCCAGACTTGCTTCTGATGTGGATCTAAAGCCCATCTGGCCAATAACCCTCAGTGCCCAACTTAAGATGCCACATGTCGGAATTGCCAAATCACCGGACATTTTGCAAAGGTCTGCCACTCTAAAAGTATGTTCGACCAACATGGCACACCCAAACATTCCCAGCACCTGAGTATCAGCAACATTTCACTTTCTGCCGACCATGCCGGTCAATTTGAAGTCAACGTTGCTGTTTGTGGCTAAGATCTAGCTTTTATGTTGGATACTGGTGCTTCTGTGTCCCTTTTAAATTATAGCTTGTATTCCCAACATTTCTCCAATTATCCTTTAGTTACTGCCAGTGCTTCCCTTAGTGATTACTCTGGTAACCGTATTCATGTCTATGGGAAGGTCTCTTTACCAGTTGTTTACAATTCCCAGCATTTTAACTCTTGTTTTCATGTCACTGATGGTACATCTTTGTTGGGATGTGATTTAATTCGTCAGCTATGTATCTCATTTAACCTTGTGGACACTGTCAATGTTGCACAACCCAGCCCTTTGGCTCACTTCCCCCAACTTACAGGTAACTTAAAACCACTCACTGGATTTGTACATCACCCTTGCTTCAAACCCAATGCCTTTCCTACCAGCCAAAAGTTGTGTCTTAGTATTCAAGACAAGGTTGCTGCTGAACGTAATGCTATGGTTGCTGATGGTATCATTGAGCCTGTTGATGCATCCCCTTGGGTGTCACCAATGGTTGTTCCCTGCCAGAAAAATGGACATATTCATGTATGTATTGATCTTCATGAGGTCAATAAAAACCTCATTGTAGATATGCACCCCTTACCCCGCACTGACGATCTTTTCGCCAAAATTAATGGTGCCAAACTTTTGACAATTGACCTTAAATCTGCTTACCATCTCCTCGAACTTAGCGACTCTAGCAAGGAACTGACTACCTTCATCACCCATTTCGGTATGTTTTGATATTGACGCCTGCCTTGCAACCAGACCAAGTGCATTTATGAAAGTAATGGACCACATTTTGTTTGAGTTAAAGGGAGTTTGCTGCTTGCTTGATGATATACTGGTTTATGGCTCTAGCCAACTAGGAACAAAATTTACATCTTAATGCAGTTTTAGAGGGTCTAAGTCACTACAACCTTATTGTCAATGAGGACACCTTCTTCCAAACTGAGGTTGATTTCTTTGGGTGTCATCTATCTTCTGAGGGTATAATGCCCACCACTGATCATGTCGCTACAATTTGAAATGCACCTGCCCCTGCTTATGTGTCACAACTACATTCCTTTTGGGGATTGGCCCTATTTTACCAACGCCGTGTGGATAACTTTGCATTTATTGCCGAACCTCTGTTTGCTCTAACTACAACTTTGACATCCAATACAATCCAAGAAAGGACAATGTTCTTGCTGACTGCTTATCAAGACTACCCCTTAACTCTACGGAACTACGGAAATTGCTTTACTTGCCTTTACGGACTACCCTGTTTCTCTTGAGACATTACGCCAAGCTTCATCTGATGACACCATCCCCAGCTTGTTAAGTACTTACATCATTCTGGGATGGCCTGATTATTCCGCCTTACCAGTTGAACTTATTCCATTTTGGGCCTTTCTCCAAGAGTTTAGTGTTGTAGATGGCTCTGAACGTGTGGTTTTTCCAGCCACCTTGCAGCAGCAGCTTTGGTCCTTTTCCTATGAGGCACATCAAGGTTTTGTTTGTACTAAGCAGCATCTTAGAGAATTCTATTGGTGCCCTACATTAGATTAAGCTGTAGAGGACTATGTTAAACATTGCCCTGTTTGTGCGCAATTAGACAAACAGTATGCATTACATATGGTCCAAATGTTTCCATGTTTGGGACTACGTCAAAGTTCTTAAACCCCACACTTATAAAAGTTTTCCAAAGTACTCATCTCCCTGATGGCTTACAAGCCAGGTTTCCAAGTACACATACAAACTCTCAGATGAACATGTATGGAATGCAGGCAGACTAGTGCAATGTATCATGCCTGCAGAGGACAGCATTCAACAGCAAGACCAAGAGCCACCTACAGCTCCTAGAATACTACACGACCGATGGCCACTCTTGTGGTTGTGGGACTACTACACCCACTGAATTTTCATCCCGGAGGAAGGGAAATGTGTAGTGTCATAGTATCATGATAGGAGTCTGGGACTAGTCTATGTATATTTTGCAGTAATGTAAAAGTATTTCCTCATGATTTTTATGATGTATTTCATCATTTGTAAATCAGTTGATTTTGCAGATTGTGAAACACAGACCTTTGTTTCTTGCTGCCTCTACTATACTATAAGAACCTCTAGCACGATCAGAGGGAGAAATTCAATTATCACTGCAACATGGAACATCAGAACTTTAAACTAACTGGGGAAGTTATAACTCATCCATGAGATGAAACATTACTGATGGCATATTCTGAGGATGTGTGGAACCAGATGGAAGAATTTTGGGGAGTACATGAAGGGTGTGAAACACTTATAATCAAGTAAGATACAACATGTTCAAACATATATAAAAACTATAAGTTTGCTACAGATATAATGTAAATGTAGTTGGGGATGTGTACACATATAAAGCTGAAGACTGCAAACGTGACGGAATAATGACCAAAAAACTAAAGGTGGCTGTGGCTTTGATTATAAATTGTCTGTCAGTAAAAACTTACAGAAAATCTACAGTGCATGTTACTAAGGAAGATTGACAAAGGGCATGTAATGTACTATAGTGGAAAGAAGGGCAGACATGCTAGTTTCCTTCTTGGTCCATACATAAGTCTGAAAAGCATACTATTAGACTAAAAAGTCATATCTTGCAGAATGATCTCCATCTGACTACATAGTAGCTCTTTCAACATTACAGTAATCCATGATCATGCTCTGACCACAGATTATGATGACTATTAGATTGAAGATTCCTATGACCAGCTACAAGAAGTGATAAACCAGGTGGACAAATGTGATGTTCATTTATTTGAGATGATTTGAACACAAAAGTAGTTGTGGACATGTACAAAAGTATAAAGACTCCATGCCTTATGAAAATCCACAATGAAGCATCAGTTCTTTTCACTAAGGAGTTTCTAAAAGACGGGACTTTATGCTCCTCAAATCATCCTTGGAGCTTTTACACTGCATGTTTCACAACCAGAGCAACTTAGAGAAAGACATCCAAGCTCTTGTGCTTGAAAAAATAGAGGACGAAGCTGAGGGTGATTCTATCATCTTCACGATTAAAGGTAAGTGCAGTCACTCTGAGTTTACTGTGTCGAAGTTCAAAAAAACAGCCACCAGAATGGCTATGCCATCTTCGCAACTACAGCAGCCCTCTTCTTTTACTCCCTTGTTTTCACGCTCCAAGTTACCTCATCTGAATCTCCCCACCTTTGAAAGCAATATTACGGAATAGTTTGTATTCCGGGAGCGATTTCAATCCCAAGTAAGGAACTGTCCCGATCTCCTGAATTTGGCAAAATCTACATACCTACTGGGTCAGCTTTGAGGAGAGGCCTTGGCCACTGTGAAAGGGCTCATTCCCTCCGACCAAATTATGAAATTTTAGAGAACACCTTAAAAGAGAACTTTGGCTTACCCAGATGGATCATCCATGCCCATGTATTACACTTACTGAATCTTCCCAAACATTCGATTGTTGCCAATAGCCTATGCCAGTTTTACAATTTAATGATGGGTGATATTTGTTGCCTGGAATCACTGCATGTTGATGTTACTGCCTCCGCCCCATTCCTTGTCCCAATCATCAAAGATAAGCTCCCCAATAAACTTCTCTGTCACATAGCTGATTGTGGCCAACAATCCTGTTTCGATTTAAATGGTTTCATTGACAGATTGTCAGCCCCTAAACTGAGTTGTTTGTTTTTCATAGGTCACGTACCTGATGCTTGTGAATAATAGTAGAAGGTGTGATTTCCAATCAAACTTAGTTGTCTGTTTGTTAACATTTAAACTTAGTCAGTATTTGGAATATCTCTGTAATGGACAGTCGTGATCATGTCTTACCTTACTCATGAATCCTGGTAAAGATGATAGTGGTTTAGCTAACTGTTCTTGTCTTGTCTCATGTCATCTTCATCACCTACCTGTGTTCAGTGAGTTTATTCCTTTTATTGTTATCTACTATCTAATGTTGATAAACATTACCGATGGAAAATTAATGTCAATTGCCGGGGCTGACAAGACTCAAGGAGTATTACATTCGACATGAACAGACCACGACCATGTGTTGGCCAATTATCTCCCAGCCATTGGACGCTCAATCTACCTCTACCCATATTCGTTGCCAACTTTGTATGGACCCACATGCCACCCCATATTGCCCTCAGTTGCCTGATGAGAAAATGATTGCTGTTATTACCAACTAACTCTGTCTGAACTGATTATATCTAGGACATTGTGTATCTCGACCCAATGCTAAAAGCAACTGCAGTAAATGTAAAGGGAAACATCACACAGCCATTCATGGGATTCAAATCCATCACAATACACAATCAACCAATCCACCCTGAACAAACCCTTTGTCTCCACAATAATCATCACAAACCTATGCACATATTGCCATAGATTCTCGTCACCAAACCCCTTCAATTCCTGACAACCCAATTGCAGCTTCCATGTCTACAGGACGTCCATGTCCATACTACTGACAACATTGTTTAACCTTTACAACAATATTGTGATGAAGGTATCAGTTCCCATCTGCGTCTTCAACATTTGCCACAATGGTTAACAATTTCCAGGACATTTCAATTACTGTTGACATATTATTAGGTACGGATGCCGCTTACTGTTTCGTCAGTACTGTTTTACCCAGCTATTCCTACCATCTCATACAGGAATCCAAGTTTGGATACATTATGTCGGGTCCCTTGACAGATGATTCAACTTTTACTTCTGCATCCACACATTATGACCCTGATGTTACATCTCCTGCACTTACTCCCCCTGTCATGGATACTGACACTAGCCTAGACAACGCCCCTGCTTCCTTTGACAATCTGATGACCAATACATCATTGTTTCCTCAAATTGACCGTCTTTTACAAGATCAATTTGCTTCTGACCCACCTCTTAGTACAGACACCACTGAATTTTTGGATACATATTGTAAGCAAATCAAGTTTCACAATGGCTCCTACTATGCCCCCCTTCCCTGGAAAGCTGACCACCCACCCTTCCCTTCCAATTTAAACCTCAGTAGGAAACATTTTAAGAGAACTTATATCAGTAGAAACATATTTCGAAAATTTGTGGTGGGGCACTTCCCCGAGTGCCCTATAGCACAAGCCACCACTACAGAGAATGCATTAGTTTTGGGAAAGTTAACACAGTTTTTTTTTTGTAAGATCCAAGAATTGTTAGAAAAATTCTTGATTTGTTCTCGTCAGGTCCCAAGGGATCTGACGAGACCCAACGAGAAGAGAACCAGTCGATGAATTGAGCCCTTGAGAGAAGGCCGAAACTGTTCGCACAGTAAACTACTTGCTTCTGAACTATAGTTATTTTTATTTAACTTCAACATAACAGAAGCCATTATGCCTTCCTTCACAAACGTCCTGCGTCAGCATGGACGTGAACTCCTTAGTTTCTTCTGTCAAGTCAGTAAGATCAACGACAAACTCACCAGATGGAGAAATCACTGCATCTTCAACATCCGATGCTTGGTGACACATAACATCCCCAGGAGTCTACAAATACACCATAACGTACCTGGTTCATCTGCCCAGAAGATCATTTGGTCAGCTGAGCTGAAACTCCTGAGTGTACTTACTCGACAATGCTCCTTTACCATAGATAAACTGACCAAAGAAAGGTCAGACAAGGAAGCCACCATTACTACAGCTCTAAGTAGGTCACAGGGAGCCGAACCATCTATCACAGATATGCAGGCTGAGTGGTCTCGACTATACGACCGGACTTTCAATCAAGTGAAAGCTGAACATCACGAGAAGTTTGACAAGATCATGAATGCCAGGAAACGACATGAAGCTACACAAAGTCACACGGAAATACGATCCAAGTAGGTTGTCAATAAATCCAGTCGGGAGCTGTCACCAGATGAGTGTAATGTTCTTGAAAGAGGTCTCATTTTTGCTGTCACCCTGAAAAACATCCCAGTCAAGGAAATTGTCACCAGCACCAAACAAGCTTGTATCAACATTAAAGACCACAGCAAAGCCCAGAGTTTGAGAGCTGAGGTTGTGAAAGTACTCAAGACATCCAAAGGTCCCAAACAGAACATAAGCCATGCTGAATGGAAAGCCCTTGCCCAATTCAAAAAGGACAACACCATCATGATCCTACCTAGCGACAAAGGCCATGCCACTGTACTACTTGATAAAAATGAGTACCACAACAAACTGATGGACCACCTCAAAGATACCAACACATACAAGCCTCTGAGGAGTGATCCGACTAGTAAGTACCACCGCCAATTGATTAAAATGTTAAAGGACTGGCAACTACTGATCCCATACCTCAAGACCTGTACTGGAAGATTTACCCAAGGGAGGTCGAAGCCCCTAAACTATACGGTACCCCCAAAATCCATAAGAACAATGTGTCTTTACGCCCCAATTGTCTCATCAGTGGGAAGTCGGACCTATCAAGCAGCTCATGTGTTAGCCGAAATTCAATCTGCATTGACAGGCAAATCTATACATCACATCAAGAACAGTAGCGATTTTGTCAACAAAACCAAAGACCTAAAAGTCACTCCAGGTCTGAAACTCGTCTCATACGATGTTACCACACTGTTCACTAGCATACCTGTACCTGATGCTATCGCCACAGTTAAGTCTGCACTGAAATCAGAACACTCTCTACACACTACGACATTGCTCAATGACATTGCTCAGAACACTCTCTACACACTAGGACATTGCTCAAAAACCAGATTTTACAACTGTCAGACTTCTGCATGAACACGACATATTTCATGTAAAATGGTTCCTTCTACAAACAACAGAATGGAGCCCCTATGGGCAGTCCTATCAGCCCAGTGATTGCTAATCTGTATATGGATCAATTTGAACGAACTACTATCACCACCTCAGCTGTCAAACCTATATGTTGGTACCGCTATGTTGATGATACATTTGTGTGTCTCCATGAATATGAGATAGATTGTTTTACCAACCATATCAACGCTATCGATCCACACATCCAGTTCACCCATGAGGTCGAAGAGAATGGTAGTTTACCATTTTTGGACTGTCTCATCACCATCCAAGATGATGGATCCCTCAGCACATCGGTCTACAGTAAATCTACCCACATCGACCAATATTTGAGCTTTCAGTCTAACCACCACCTACACCATAAGTGCTCCATAGTCCGCTCCCTCATGGAGCATGCCCACAGCATCTTGTCTGATAAGTCACAACTTGATGATGAAGAATATCACATCAGAGGTCCTCAAAGCCAATGAATATTGTGATGTTATGCTGAAAGCACCTGCTTTCAAGAGACGATCCACTGCTCCCAGTCCAACTAACGAACGTATGGTTTCTGTTTCTGTTCCATACATTAGGGGAGTATCAGAGAAGCTTGAGAGCATCTTTAAAAAGGACGGGGTTTGTGTAACACATAAACCTGTTAACACCCTCAGAGACATTCTGGTACACCCCAAAGACACCACCCCATTAGTCAAGAAATGTGGGGTCGTATATCGCATTGACTGTGAGGATTGTGACCAGTTCTACATTGGTGAAACGGCACGTAGCCTAAAGACACGGTTAAAAGAACATCTGAAAACCACAGGGGCCACCTCCGCTGTCGGCGACCATCTCAGGGCCACGGATCACCACGTATTCCCTGAGAACACTACATCATTAGCCAGGGAACAACAATACTGGAGAAGGAAGATACCTGAGGCAGTTGATATCCAACAACACCACACACCCCTCACCCTCAACCGTGATAGCGCGGCTACGACCTCCTAGCATCTACCTGACATCCCTTGGGACCTAACGAGACCCGACGAGAAGAGAACAAGTCGACGAATTAAGGCCTTGAGAGAAGGCCGAAACTGTTCGAACAGTAAACTACTTGCTTCTATAGTTATTTTTATTTAACCTCTAGATCTGTTGTTTTTAGTGATGATAATAACAAATAGGTAATTATGTTTCTCCCCGAGAACCTGGCCCACCGTCCTGAAAATACTTTTAGCGTCCTCAACTTAATCATTTTTCTCAAATTGAGACATAAATCTGAAATATTCTCACTCATATCTAAGTTATGTAAAGCCGAGCCTTCAAGGGCATTTGACAATCTTAATACCTATCACAATAAAACTTTCTTACGCTTTTAATTAAAAATCAAACATTACAGATGAGCTTAAATTTCAACATCTCACAAAACTGCTTCGTCATCTTCATGTCATTCGATCGCTCACGCAAGCACAGATCCTGCTGTAAACAACTGCCCGCCGATTTTCCAGCCCAACGCTTTCGACAGCCGAAAAGAAACTCTAAAAACTCTAGAAAATCTTATAGATGCTGGGTTTCCTGTTTTCATAGAAGGAGTGGGGGTGGGTTATTCCGCAAGTGGTCCAAAGCGACAGTGAAAATAAACCTTCAACTACCTTGTAAGATATATACAATCAGATCCGATATCTTTAACTTATGTCCTAGCATTAATTCCAGGTTGTCGTAAGTTTTCAGCTACCTTTTACATACAAGAATTGGGGTTCATGTTAACAAGTGTGGGGTCCAAATTTTATATTTAACTCCCCAAAAGGCGTGAAATTAAAATACATAATGGAGGAAATCGTTCGCGTGACTGTCCTCTTTCCCAAGACCCTTTCAAATTGAAACAAGTTGCCCGCATTAAAGACGTACTGGCCGGGAGTTACATTACGAAAGGTAAGCCAACACGAACCCAGGCACTACCATTGTAACTAACATGCATATCAGTTTATTCAATCATGTTCTTGAATAATTTGTTCACCTCAAAGTAGAGAAATAAATATTTCGGTAACTTACGGGTGAACGATTGGTTTGTGAAATCCAATCTGTCCTTGTTGCCAGCCTGTTTGCCAATCCTCGATTTTGCGATCAGCTGACTGCACCGATGCCGAATTGTCTCCTCCCTCCATCCTTTCCATGAAACGACTGTATGTCCTTCTCCAAGAAAAAACGTGTTGCCGAACAATATAGAACAAGCACGGGCGCATGCCACCACAATCCCAAACAAATGTTCACTTTCAAATTATGCCACAGGAGACCAGGAGACATAGACTTAGTCTTAAGATTCAACACTTATGTCCAACCACAGAATAGTAATAGACTATTTATATTCTGTGGTCCAACGACAGACAAAGCCTTATTTACTAGAAATAGTCTATACTAAAGTGCCTCGCACCTCTTTGGAATAATGAAACAGTAAGAAAACATATTCGCAACTGGTCTGACATCCTACAGGTATATCATGCCATCATCATCGAAGTTAAAGATGCAATATTTTAAACAGTATATGAGTGGTAATATTTTCGGAACATACGTAATAACATCGTGTTTGTAGGCTTATAAAGCCCATTACTATGATATTTATTCCAAACACTTTTACAGATTTGATCTTCAGTGGCTTGAAACTCATAATACGATATTTTACATCATTATGTCGTTTGCGCTATTCGTGATGGAAAGTAACCATCAAATCATATTTTTGGGGAAAATAATAAAGGGGAAAGATAAAGAAGTAAAAATATATGGCTTTACAGGTTATATGCTGCGTTCGACAAACTGGGTGCTCAATATACAACTTTTTTACATCATTATGTCGTTTTGGCTATTGGTGATGGGAAACAACCAATTTATCCTAGTGTTGACTGGATAAGAAACTTTTAACAGGAAAAATGAAAAGTTAACCATATATGGGGGATTTTATCACGGTTAGTCTGAGCGTATTTGCGGCTTAGACCGTGCATAGGTCGTGTTAGTTCTCCACTGAGTTTTAATGACGTTATTGTGTACGGATTTTTAGATGAAGACATTTACAGGTTGTTGGTTTTCTCCTAGCTCAAAGAGATGAAAAGTATGACTATGATTATACTCAAAACCAGGGCTATTTCTGATTAATAACAAAGTCCAGAAGAAAACGTAATGTCACCCATGGAGGTAATTACTTGAAAAAGCATATTTCTTAACCTAATAACTGCATTGCTAGATACTTGCCCAATGCCACATTGGCAATGTGGAATATGGACGAAGATATTTTTTTGCTCCGATGTCCCTATACTACACGGCAGCTACTATGGAGCGCCACGAGCCGTGGGGCAATAACAGATCAATGGATCGAACGAATAGATTCATATGATCCAACGCATGGAAACAAAATCTTATGCTGACGCCAAAAGGAGACAAGGCGCTTATCATCGGAACCATGTTTCCCGGAATCTATCAATATAGTCTATCATCTATCACAGGTGTTCACAACTGGGAGAAAGAGATAGATGTTACTATCCTCCAAATTATTTTCAGATCTGACAATGAACTCTTAATACATTTCTTGACATAAAATGTGATGTTGGGATTATGCAAATAAGGTGCGGGAGCATCATTTTTATCTCCGCTAGTCTGCTTGGAGTTTTCGAAAAAGCTTTCAAAAAATTATAACTAGTTCAATATTTTACTTAGAGTTTTCCCATCCGTGACATTTGATTAAACCTTCATTTACAGATGACTTTGAAAGTAAAGGAGATTTTCAGAACACATTAGAAAACATAAAACATGAGGTTTCAAGTTGACATCATTCGGATATGAATGTGTCTGTTACCAGCGATGGAGGATTATTTTTCAACAAGAAACCCAATTCAATTACACACTATCGAACATCTTTCAAATTTTACGGGGGTCGTGAACTCCGGAACGGTGAGTTAAGGCAAACGAGAAAAATATTGCGCAGATGCACAAATTTTGAGTAAGCATAATGTAGAGAGGATGATGAAGTCACATGATCACCATCTCGGATGGTCAAAACAGATGACAATCAAATGTAAATGTAGTTTAACACAATGGAGCTGCTTTAAAACTGTTAATCCTGCTATGATGCAGCTTAGAGAAAGGTTTTCCACTCTAATGGTGTGCATTCAAGTCGTTTAATTTGTGCAAATATGTTACTTAAACATTGCAGATATCTAGAGTATTGTTTGGCTAGTAACATTTAAGAGGCCAAATCTGCCGTGGGAACTCTAATTAAGCTGAAGAACTAAAAGTGATTTTATACATTTGCATGGTCAGTTACTGCAGCTTAATGTTATTATAATTAAAAAGTTCAAACTCTAAGAGGACTCATGGGAACCTTTAAGAATTACAAAGCCAATTATCAAAATTTTTATCAAGGAGCAAACTGTGAACCAGAAATGAAAAGAAACAACGTCTGTAAAAAATCCCATTTAACAAGATGTGTACGTTGTACGTTGGAAGGTGCGTGGTAAACCTGTACGAGGAGTTATTGAAGTCAGACCGAAAAGATTTATAACAAATCTTGCTTAAGTCAAAACCTTCCGACCAACATCTGTCAAAATCAGGTCTGGTACTCGACTTTCAATGAAGAAATCGACGGCAGTGTTGACGTCAGAAAAGCTTTGAACTTTCACTGTTCGACTCCACTTTTTTCCCCATCAACGTGCACCGTCACATAATAGCTGATACAAGGCACGTCGCTCGCAACTGCATTGGAGATTCTTTCTTGTTCTTTCAAGAATTTGCCAGATATGATGAATGTATCATTTACTAAATATAAGCAGAAGCCAAAATCCAGTAATAGATCCTTAATTATTGCCGAAAAATTAATAAAGGATTTTCGCCCGTATACAGCTGATGCCACTTTCATGGTGCAAGGCTACGTCTTACTCATTTATCCTAATAACTCTATGGTTACTCAATTTTACCATAAAAACTTGAATTATGTGGCTTTGTATGCCAGACATATTTCGGGACATCGGATGGAGAGTTGATAAAGAAGAGGACATCGAGGGATGCTTTATCGAGTACACGATTTATCTGCCTTTTCATGGCATCTACATCACATTCTGTCCTATAGATATTACTATGATTTTGGCTCTCATGGGTTGTCTTCAATTACATCTACACACAAAAGTGATGAGACAGATTGATAGTTCGATTCTGGTCTTCAACAGGGCGCTAAAGTTACAAGTATTATATTTTATATGTTATACAGTAGCCCCAGCGTCGCTATTATTCTGAATCACAATTTGTTGATTGTTTATAAAGCTCAAGTGTACTGTTTGTCTTAACTAATGCAACAACTTATTTCCCTTTACAGCATGCTTAGTTACGGTTGATCCATGTAGGTTGTCTTCTAACTGGTAATGTTGCACGAGTGTAAAAACTAATCATACAAAAACAAATATATTTGTCTTTGGCATCTCATCATTCGCACTTTAGTGTATGCAGTGAGTGTAACGTCATCTAATACCGTACTCACAATAAAAAAGGTTTTGTGATGAGCATGGAAATAATCGTAAATCTTGCACTCCAGACTTCTCAGGACTTTTCCTTAACTACTCAAAAAATAATGCACCGTACTTCTAATAGTTTTCCGTGAGGGCGTTTGAGAGGCATTAGTTTACACTCCTTTTTGTGTGCCCACTACAAGTCCAAGTAGTTCTCTTAACATTAATCGCTTCCTGTACAATTCAAGTCTGTTTAGTAATCTGATTTGTTTACTTCCTACTTGATGGTATTCCCAGTAGTTATGACCGTACACCTATATGTCAGCATAAGAATGCTAGCCCTTTGTCGTCATCACCAGATTTCCTGTTTCTATCGAAACAAGATTTCATGAGACTTACATGGGCAATACGGAAATCGCTTTGATGTTCGTAGCATGACAAAATTGTTTCTTACATTTTGCTACGTTTACGCCGAAGCATTTATCGGGAAGCTGAAAAATTCATTTACTTAACAGCAACCTTGCGTTACTTTGAAGCAGTTAAGTCTCTACTCGTTTACGCTGAATTTTATGCTGAGAGTCAATTGAAAGTCAATTGAAAATAACACCTATCTACTTTCATGACGAAAGTACAGTTGTGATACAATTTCAAGGTTTCTGTGATCAATCTTCCCCAGATATGGGAGGCACTATAATTAATAAAGAAGTCGAGCAGTTGGAGTAAGTATAATAGTATTTTATTAACGGCTTAACTAAATTTGTTTTTACTTTACTGCACCTAAGACTCCCCAGAGGCTGACTCTTGACTTATAAATCAGCTTTCGTCCCTCAACGCCTGTACAAGTTGTCGTAAAACGGTTCTTGCTAAAAGCTCTCCAAGACATTATTTAACAAACGTGTTTCACTACAAACAACCTTGGTAACTACTTGACAGTATCAGAAATGATATTAACCAGAACAACGCTGTCTAGACTCTGTCACTGGACGCTATCCAATGATAACATCTTGGAAGTCTAATTCGCTGTGAATTCGTCCTTCTTTCCTTCACGAGTGAGAATACGCTGAGAAAGGAAAACATTATGGCAAATGGTGAAGTAGAGCATATACAAGGACAAAAGCTTACGAATGTAACATGGATGGCCCCTGGTCTTGGTACATATGCAATCAGTAGTATATATATAAACTGTTGTGTAAAGGGATGGTAGGGATGTCGGATGACGAACCTTGTGTAACTTATAGCTCGAAAATTCGCGGGTGCATTATTATCTCCTTCAATGGGGCTGTCAAGTTTCAAACTTTTTATTGTATGTATGATACAAATGTTGCTGTGTAGGGCATCCTTTACCATCACTGTCATTAGTTCCTTATGTACCTTACTGCGGCATCTTCGAAACATTCCTCCGCCGAAATTTTCTGCTTCGTGACCGTAACCTTGTTGTGTTAACTGTTTAAATAACGCTGCCCTCGAAGCTTAAACGTCTACTCTTGATCAGCATAACAACAAGCAATTATATGCATCTCAAATAATAAAGGCAGCTCGTCTGGCCAGGGATGTGAAGGAATTACACATTGAAAATACCATTACGTATTATTGAATCACCAAAGCAAGAAATAACTCATGCTATCAGATGATCAAGATGAGAGCTGAGTGTAAAGCCAGTGCCAGTTGTACTGTGTTAGAGAACTTCAGGCTTTCGCTGTGTGTAGTGTAATCAACAGAGCTAATGATATGACGGAGGTCTTCAGAAATTTAAGGAACTGGTACTGCAAATCTGAATATTACGTAAATTAGTTACAGTCTCATAAATCATGAAGTATGGTCTTCTCCTTTCAAAGAGGCACTGTTGACAATAAATACTCTCAATACTTGGACAAGATATCGTTATGTTTCAGGATGTAAAGTGTTCTGACTTAATAATGTTTTGATTCTTTTCGTCTCCTTTAGATGGTTTCATCCAAATTTGAATAGACATCATGCTGAAGCACTTTTAATTCAAAATGGAGACGATGGGAGCTATTTGCTACGTGCAAGTGTTACAAATCCTGGAGAATATTCCTTATCTGTCAGGTGCGCAAATTCAGTTAAGCATTTCCAGATTGGGTGGGATGGAACACATTATACTTTTGGCATGGGAAGATTCTCAAGTCTCAAGGATTTTGTAGAACATTTTGAGAATAAACCATTAATAGGAGGAGAATCAGGTATGACTGGATACAGTTGTGTCAGAGTATTTATTTTAATGGATGGTGATAGGATATATAATGTATATAATGCATTGGTATATGATAAATTATTCAAGACCAGTAATCCCAACTAGTGTGTAAAAATACAAAACTAATTGATATGTTGATATTAACTGACAAAAACACTGGAATGTCAGATTATTGTGTATTCAAACATACATCTATATCTATCTATCTATCTATCTATCTATCTATCTATCTATCTATCTATCTGTCTGTCTGTCTGTCTGTCTGTCTGTCT
>JANTCA010049641.1:0-18207 GCA_024741275.1 Chironex yamaguchii
TAGACCGGTAACTGCGTAGCCATTTTCTTTAAATCGTTTAAAGCGGACGTACTTGAAAGCAGGAAACAAAACTTATCCAAACTCGCCCAGAACACGTGTGTATTGAAATCGGTGTCCAAACTTGAAGTTAGCGATAAATTGGAGTGGCAATACAGTGCAAATGTTTAAGGAACAGACAAACGACGGAAAGACTTGGCACAAGAATAAGGTGGAAATAACTCACGAAATCCAAAACTTTCCAGGAATCAGACGTGATGAATTGCAACATCGGCAGGCAAGTCTGGCATGAAAGACGTATATGTGACCTCCGTTTTCATTTTTCCCTTTACCAGTTGTCCTCGTCGCCAGTGTTATGTTCTGTCTTTATATTTCGGAATGTGTGATCCTTAGATCACTATATTTGTAGTTCCATACTTTACTTAACTACTGCTATGATCATAACAGGCGTATGGTAGATATTTGTTCCTAACTTCATCTGTACTAATCTGTGCTCTTGCAACTCATCATTTTGTTTTCATGACTGACTGGATTGATTTCCTTATTTTTGCTATCCATTTTTTTTCTTCGAAATCTTCAAACATCGACATAATTCTCAATTTTTGATTTCCCTCCATTTAGGATTTACTTGTTGATCGATTGGTGCAAAAGGTCGATAATTTAAGGGAAGATATTGCCATGTTCCAGGCGCAATTGGTTGCACAGAGGGATGAGACTAAAGCAACATCAAAGACTCTGTCTGAAGCTACAACAGAGTTAGAGGTACATATGAAGGGCATGCCCTTCTAACAAAACTACGTACAAGGAAACAAATATATATTATTAGCATTATTACTTCATTCGCGTTGCATTCTGAAGAATATAGTTTGAATGAAGCTGAGAGTAAATGGTGCATACTTATTATTTTTTTTATCGGAAGCCGTCGTACGTCGTCATGTTTACTTGTCTATTGGAGGATAGAAGTTGATTTTTAAACAGGGTAGCACAATAAATCTCGTGTGGACAATCACCCCGATTCTACCTGATCCGGCTCAAATCCATTGTTTAATGTTGTAGCATTGTTATGTTACCTTGGAAGTTGTCTGTCAATTTAGGAGGCTCTGGAAGCACTTCTACAATCCTATTCTGCACTCGTGGAAGAGGACTTACATCTTGCCTAATGATGCTAATCTTGTGCGAGTTCAGCAGTATTCAACCAGATGGATAGCGCTATTACACAAACGTGTTCTGCTATTGGACGATAGTAAAAGTATTCTACGCTAAACAAATCTGCAGGAAGACAGAATGCTCATGTTTCACTGTAATTTAAAGTAGCATAACATAACAATAACATTAATGTTATCAACGCAGATTAATGTGATGTGATGAATGACACAATACTGTCTTGTATTTTATTAATAACCATAACTCATACTTGGAGCTTACTATTTGATATCCCTTACTATCTCTCATGATAATATCAAATTTGTTTAAGCAGTATATTATGAGTTTTTTACTTTGAAATTTCCTTCCTTAGAGATTCTTATCAAATGTGTGGATTTATATCCTCTTTTGAATATTGTAACGTACAATTGTTTACTATTTTTACTTGAGTTTTGTTAAAGGCAAGACTGCAGAGCAATGAAACCTATTCTATTCCTATGCTCTGCATGATTTCAAAAACCTTAAATGCATGTTGCCATTCACGAAAGGTCATTTGTGATTATATATTGAGTCGTCTTTAAAAGGATCTTTGTTTTAACAGGCCATCCAGTTGGAGAAAAAACAATTGTTGCAACAGTGGAACAGTAGTTTGATTGGAATGAGAAGACGCGATGAAGCTTATTCTGCAATTCAAGAAGCAGTAAGGTATAGCCTTATTTTCTTACTGATAGTCTCTCGTTAGCATTGGACAAAGTGGACTTTTTATGTTACTGATTACTAGAAATAACGTTGTGAGTGAAGGATTTGCGCCTTCTATTTCCGACTTCTGTTGTGCTCTGCTGTAGCACCCAATAAACCGAGTAATGTTGTGTTACGTTAAATCTTTTATAATGAAAATCGTAAAATTACTGTGAATGTTATTGCACAACTTAATTTGTTATATTCATTGATAGACTGAAAAAATGCTTATTGAATGAAAGTAAAAGTAAGAAATGAAGGAACCTAGATTGCGTATTTCCTAAATTATGTAAATGAGTTTCACATCTCGATACCAAAGCAAGAAAGAGGGGTATTTGTGTAAGTTTAATAATTGCCTTTCTTTCACTTTTAGCTTTGTTAATACAACTGTTCATTGTATTTTTTATAGTTTACAGAGCCAGAAAATAATGGCAATTGACACTGAATTGGAAGGATATAAGAAACAAATTAAGAAAGCACAAGAACAAAATGAGCAACTCACATACATGCAGAATCGAATCGAAACTGATATTGCCATGGTTAAGAAAAAAGTTGGCATCTGTCAAAGTAAACATGAGGCTTTGAAAATACAATACAGCACATACAGTAGGACCCTACACGAAACTGAGCAGTTATTAAATAGGACCACAACAGTAAGTATTTTGAGACAGAAACATGTGTAGAGAAACGACTCTAATGGTGTTTTGTTTGATCTAGTTGAATCTAGCGTTATTATGGGTGTAAATATAAGGAAGTTGCCATTGTTGGTTTATTAAATCCTAATGTTACTTATTTTGGATACACTTTGCAGAGCTAAACGTTACAAACTGTCTCTCAGGATAGTCGTCTAGAAAGGAGAAAGTAGGATTGCCCTGTAGGAAACTGACAACACCATAAAATAGATAGGAAGCAGCTGAATCATATTGGTCGATGCGAACTACCTATCAGACTAAGTGGCAGCAGAAGCAGTGTTACTGTTACAGCACATGGAGCTAGCGTGATGGCATTCTTATCCTATTTTTCCCAGAAAAGGTTTAAAAAACAATAAATGTTTTGCTTGGATCATTATTGCATTAGTCTGATACCCTTTGTCAGTACAATAGTTTGTATGTGGATTAGCAATAGTTAAAAGTAAGAGTAAGTCATACCAGTAAAATACTTGAGTTAAGATCATCGCTATTCCAGAAACTGCATACCAATATTGTAGTGGTCACCGATCGTTTACTGTTAGTAAAAAGGCATTGACAAATTATGCCTAGATTTGCATCCTTCCTGAAATTATGCCGTATGTAATATGGGAAACAAGCGCCGACTTTTTCTGCGCAAACCTCCAACACTTCTTTCTGATATGATGACAATAGAAATGAGATGTAAGAAGTATTATTTGTTTATGGCAATTGTTTATAATTCTGCTTGCAGAAATCAGTGCGCAAGCCGAATGTATCTTGCAATGAACGGGACAAACTCATCCTTGATATTATATATAATTTTTTCTTTTTTTCTCAGGAAGTTACATTGAAAGAAAACGACATAAATATCATTAGAAAGCAAATCGAGCGAGAGTTCCTTGAGAAAGTACGGATTCAAGGGGAGATTCTGGAGAAAATGAGGGAGCAACTAACTGCTGACAAGGCATCACATTACACGAAAAGAATGAGTGGCAAGGTCAGACGGCGTGCCACGGAAATGGTGAGTGGAGATTTACAAGACATGTGTAATTATTAACCTGAAATCATTTTAATTGACAGTATGTTCTAAAATAAATCAGGGACGCCATAGAGGGGGCAGAGGGGACATGCGTCCAACATTCCTTTCATTTGGGGGAACAGGAGGGATCAAAAGTGCCCTTTGTAGGAAAATTTCAACTTTTTTGCCTGGTAACATTAATTTTTGACTAATTATATTTTTCATACGACGTAAACAACCTATAAGAATGCAACACCTTCCTTCCGCTGTTACTTTTCAAAGTAGAAGTAGTTGGTAATAGGTGAACATTCTCTTATTTCCCTGTTGCTGTGTTTGTTTTAAGCAAAACAAAAGTGGAAGCGGTCATGCTTAAATCTATTAAATATAGAGAAGTCGAACTGACCAGTCGTCAATGTGGTTTTCCCGACTAAAAATGGTAAAGAGACAGCTGGATCATCTCCCAATCATTTTATTTACTTAGTTTACGTCACTTTACTCATCTCTAGTGTGTGCCGATCACCAAACGTATTAGACTAGGTTACCCCTACCCAACTAAGTTTACGCAACTGTACTGGCTTGACCTGTGTTTTATCTAGCTTTGTAGTCTTTGGAGACAACTTTTTCATACCGAGTATCTATAGCTAAGGGAAAAAAAGTGGCCTCGATGTATTCTTTGCTTTGAAGTCACCGATAACAACGATTTTTAATTGCGCTTAGTTACTTTGCGGCAAGAATCAAACGACGTTCAGGTCATATATGCTGATAGCAAACGTCAAGCACGCGGTGCGAATTATGTTTATTTTGCATATTTAAAAGGAGCATCCTGCTTTCCTGCGATCTAATCACGGGTGGTATAGTTTTGTTACTTATATTTTATTTACAAAGGTAACAAGAGACGTCTCTAAAGTAGGAACATTCTGTAAAAGGCAAGAAATACATAAGTAGAGAGTCTTACAAAATCGCAATCAAAGTGAATTGACAATGAATTTTTATGGTGCCATCACCTAAAATGAGTTCAACATTGTTAGTAGACTGTAATATAATGTTCGATATGCCCTGTGCATGTAGTGCCAATTGGTTCAAGGTATCCGTTTTTAATGTCACTTAACTTCACTGACCTTTCCTTCATAACAGGAACGTGCTGTTGCCGATGTAGAGAACCAGATTTCAAAAGATCTACTCGAAACCGAAAACACAGCCACCAAGGTCCGTTACCTTCAGGAAACCTTGGACCAAATTAACCAAGAGATCCATCAGAAGAACGAAACGATCTCGAAAATTGAAAACGAAACTGTCAAGAGGAATGCTGTCATTGAAAAGAACCAGGGCACCATTGATCAATATAACAAGAAGATAGATCAGCTTCATAGCAAGGAAGGGGTAATTAATGGAAGACTTGTTGTTGGACCTTTTGTATAAAAAGGGTGTTTATGATGGCATTGATATACTGTTGTAATGCTCTTTGCTTTTGCGTAAGAAAGCAGAAAATAGACGCACACCAAAAGACTTGATTGATATGTTATCATTCTTGCAATAAGCAATTTTCTGTACTTGTTCCGAGGATGCTCACCCTAAGACAAACTTTTTCCTGAGTATTTATTAGATTAGTCATCAGATCTGCCATTTCTGAGCACTAACTTGAAAAGAGAAGCTAATTGTCAATAAGGTCGAGGACAGTTATCTTCTCTAGACCCCTGTTAGTCAGTAAACATAGTAGTAGAGTTCAAGATTATCAAGAAGGAAAAGGTTGCTAAAATACATCCTTGCTTTACACCTGATAGTATCGAGAAAAGCTTTACAAGCTTTACAAGAAAGAAAGCTTTAAGCTTTGCTTTCGGTATAATGCCCGAAAGTTTCTGATACTGATAGTCTAACTTTGTTTATTGTTTGTTGGTGTGAGTGTTTGCAGGGGTCTAGAGGTTGGCGTGTCAAGTTCGTTTTGTCACCTTTTGATAACGCCTCTTTCTAGACAGACCTTGTAATATTCCTTGCAATTTCTATTTCCAGGATGACTATTCTGGGCCACTTGAGTTTCAAATTACAACACTTCAGAAGCAAATTGATGGAAAAATACACGAATGTCTTGAATTGCAACAATTTTGGCTGCGGCAGCAGGGTGAATTGGTGAAAACAATAAAAGATGTCAGTGCTCAGCGCACAGAAACTGAATCGCTAAGAAAGCAGTCGACCATCTTGTTACAAAAGAAGCTTCGCATTGAAGGTACTTTATCGAATTTATCATTTTGTTAATCAACTCCGTAAGGCATTCAAAAGATCCCATATTACTTGATCATTTGAACCATTTTAAAGGCGTTCTTACGTGCTTCTAGACATGTGTAGGATTGAGTGAGCAGAACGTATGGGTCATTTACCCAAATATTCCTCTATAAAAAGGGTACTTTCTCAGTCACTTTCTAAAGTTTAGCAAAACGCTGTTAAGTATTTGAATGCTCCAGAGCGACGGTACTGGAGTAATTTTTCTGATACAGCTTTGTCCCAGCGTTGTCTTCGTAAGCAAGTCTCTGTGTGGTCAGTAATACGTGCAGTATTTTTGACGAATCTCAAGATGGTATACTTCCTAGGCATAAATTGATTTTTTGAGTCACTATATCTTGTATAAAATCTGTATACATGGTACATCGTAAATGAGAACTATAACCATTGTTCTGGGTAGGAAATAAGTAGAAAATTCTTTTTTTGCGTTTGTTGGACATGTTGGTTAGTAATACTCTTCACTCAGGTCGGAACATAAGGTCACCACAAGGTCTCTCCATTCAGTGCGTCGCTTAGCCTTTGTTTCTGTCTCACCCCATGTCATCTTTAGTTCTTTAAGTTCATGTTCGATGGTCTTTCTCCAAGTCATTTTGGGCCGTCCTCTAGGTCTTTTCCCTTGTGGTGCCCATCTTAATGCAGTCTTGGCGATGTCTGAGTTTGACATTCTAAGAACATGTCCTAGCCAACGGAAGTGCCTTTTTATTTTATACTCATAGAACTGATCGTAATGTGCAGAGGCGTGTGTAATAATAGGATCATAATTTGAAAACAGACGACCAACAACTGATGTTATTTCTCTTTCGTAAAGCTGAGATTGAGTCTGAGAGGAATGAAGTTAAAGATTTGAAAAAGGGTGTTTCCAACATGCAAAATGACATGACGAAGTTGAACATGTTGATTCATAAAAACAAAGGAAAGTATGAATCGTTACAGCAAGATAATGTCCTTTTGGAAAACGATTTTCTTTCGACGTTAAAGGTAAGCAACTATAACCATGGTCATATCTTTCTTGTATAAACATGTTGTTCTTGCATGACTGGGCTCAGGTTGGATCGTCAAATCATTACAAGTAAAAACCCAGTGAAGGGAACTGTACCTTTGTTCATCAATGTAAACCCGATACAGATATTAAGCTTCTTCTATCTTAATGACCTTCTGAGGGAACTAGCGTATAGGAGCATGAGTTAAGCAGTTTAACAAATAACCATGTTAGCTGGCAGCCATCGACATTGAGTGGATTTAAATTCGTAAGCACATGGTGATTTTTTGTTGACAATGGCATAATTTTGGAATATTGTAAAGTAAATTTGTTTAGTATCAGACGAAACATTGATTGCTTTCTTGTTATATTTCTTTATAACACTTTCGTCATAAATATAAGTAAATACAAACAAAACAAAATTTGTACCCTTTGTGTTGGAATCAGTGTCATCTTGTGTACATTTTAAGCAACTTAAATTATGTTTAAAGTAGCATTTGGGTATTACCTTTCCTTAATTTTTTTTGCCATTTCATTTTGCATTGACGAACAGGAGAATGAACTTAGTTCAATTCAACTGCAAAATACAATCGATGGTTTAAGAGAAGAAAAAGAAAGACTCACAAATGCACTAATTGAAGCCGAGTAAGTAGTTTGTCGTCGCATTTGTTTGATTCATGAGATACAAGTTTACATCACTTATTAATGAACAAAGAGTAATAACGTAGTTATCAATTCGGCAGCCTCTTGCTAAACTACATGCAATCGATAGTAGCCGGCCATTTTACAAAAGTAACATCTGAATAAACGTATGTACTGTTCGTTGATGCAATCTTTTGCATCCATTAATACGTGCCTATTCGCTGATTTAATTTCACGACCCATGCTATCCCTAAAAACCTCGTGTACGTTAGAATGGAAAGAATATGTTATTTTATTATCAACTCACACAAACGTGTCATTATTATGTTTCCAAATTTGTAGAGAAAAGCAAACGAGAACATCAACTCGTGTTTGGGGCAGTATTTGTAAATGCATGCGGAAACGAATAAGGCTAACAATGTGCACTCTATTTACAGATAGGGGTAGAGTTATCAGCTCGATACAAATAAATTGAACTTTGCAAGTGTCTATTTTTGTATATCGTTATATGTGAATATTGTATTTGGTAGTTTTATGTTCGTTTTCATGTATTAAGTTATTCTTGAAAAAGAGCATCACTCGACTGGCCTATAAAATGCATCCTTATGGCATTGCCGGTGTGGTCTTGCATCGAGGTATCCTGTATTACTGACTTCCTGGCACAAACTAATGAATTAACAAGAAAACCTACTTCCATCAGTACGTAGCAAATTTGGTTTAGTGTTTCATCAGACATATTCTTAATTTCCATGAATCTATAAAATGCTTTAGGGATAACCATAAATAAAAGAAAGCTAAACACCACTGCAATGTACAAAACAGTAAGGCTCGTTCCGTTTCCTTGTAAAAACTCGACACTGTTGGTCAGTGCTTCACCATCGTCCGTGTTCTTTGGCTTCCATGCCTTCTTTACCAAAATGAGTATAACAAATGCAGAGGACATTCCAACGGCGTAAGCTAATTCCAGATACAAATTCACATTCTGAAATAGACGACTCCTGATGTCTTTTCTCCCTGAAAGACAATTAATTAACAGAAGTGTTACTAATCCTGCTGACCATATGCCAATGCTAACTTTTTGCATTTTGGCACTACAGATTGAAGCCATGTTATTAATAGCTGAGATGCCATTGATGGTATAAGCAAGGTCAATACTTATGGCTAAAATAATAAGCAAGTAGACCAATTGAAGGCTTGTTAACACATTGGTTGCTACATTTGTACCATCAGAGGTTTTATCTTTGTCCATGATGCTGACAACGATTCCAAAAATGCTAAAACTAAGCTGAAGAATTGCTAACTGTGCGAGTAAAAGCTGGATTGTCCTCTTGAAGCGAAATTGGTTTTTCAATGCATAAATGTTAACTAAAGACGTAAATGCGCATAATGGGATTTTTAGCAAAGGAATTTGTCTTGCCATAACCCACTCCATGACCGTTTAAATTACTTACTCCGTCTTTGCTCGTCTGTTCTGTTCAACTAAATTATGTAGACAAGTGACATTTGGCTCGATCTTGTGGTAAAAGGACTTTTATTCCACTCGTGTTTATCCTTTTTATAATTCAGCAGGAACAATATTCCTTGTCTCAGTCTGGTTAAGCAAAAACCCCACGTTTATAGTGTCTTATATAACTAACAGGTGCCCTGTTTAAGACGGCCAAGTGTCTTTCTGGTATTTTCTATTTTTAGTAATTAATACAAGGCACTTGTCGGCACTGTCATAAGCAGCTAAGGGCCAAGGAATCTGACTTGCTGACCATAGTTATGAAATTAGCGCCTGAACAAACATGTTCTTGGATAATTGGTTGTTAATTTAATTATCACTTGGAGGGAGTAAAAAATTGTAGTATTTATTTGACAACACCATGAAAACATAGTATGGCAAATCAGTTATTCTTTAAGCCTTGACATACTAAAATAGCACTGGGTATTTGATTCAACATTTACTTTGTATTGGCTTAGTTAATGTCATTGAAAATTTGTAGTACAACTCAATCCAGGTGGGATTTTAAGATAATTACTGGTGTTTTGATTGAGGATTGATTATTGCTATTCTTTGATCTCTAGCTCACCCTCTGTATTAGTTGTTACATAGACTAGGATTTAGAAGGACGTAGCTCTTGTAATACGTTCTCAGATAACGAAAACCACTGAACTGTTCAATTTTGATATTTGTGTGTTCTGTTGTAGGAGGCAAATAATGTTGTGGGAAAAGAAGACTCAATTAGCGCGCGAGGCAAGAGATGCAGTAGATTCTGAAGTTGGTCAAGGTGAGCTACGAGCTATGAAAGCCGAAATACACCGAATGGAAGTTCGACACGCTCAGCTGATGCGCCAACAAGAGAAGATGATTCAAGATATGGAAAAATCAGTCTTTAGGAGAGAATGTATCATTGTTAGGTATGCTGCTTTCAAAAAATGAAGCTTCAGTTAAAGTTGTCCATTTTCTGAGCTGCTGTGAAAGTAGACTTCTTCTTTCCAAACTAGAATCAAACATTGTCGCATCTCTAAATAGCTTATTCTACAGCAAATTTCCGCGGGGAACGCCTAGTTTTATTACTTCTCTTGTTTGAATGGGCCTTAAAGATCTCATCTATTACGCATGCTTCCCTTTTTGGAAGTATCTTAACAGAGATAATACATTTTGGGACGCAACGATATTAGCAATTAAGGGTTTACGGTATTGTTCCATGGTCAGTAATGTATAACAGCCAGGTTTCGTCTAATATTATTTTAAGGAATGAGGGGACCTATGAGATTGAATTCCAATGGTCCTTTAGTTAAATGAACTAATTGCAACATATCCAAGGTGGTCCGTAGCGTATTCACATGGGGCAGGATTTTGGGATTCTGTTAATCTATTTATACTCTACTTATTGCTTACTAACTGCCCTGTCTTAGAGGTGACGCCCAAGCCAAGACGGGCAAATCCAAGCAAACGAAGCTGAGCTTTCAGAAGAAAATTAATGAGCTGAAAAAGAAAATAAAGCAAACTACACAGGATGCAAACGACTGCGAAAGTGGTAAGTTTTACATCCATTTACACTGAGATGTTTATCTGCGCCCAGTTAGACAAATATTTAAATTAACGGTTTATGGAATGATGCATTTTTTTCATGCTACTTTAAAAATAGCACAAATTGCTGCAGATCTCCATCGTTTGCTGTTGTTTACTCTTACGTAGAGATTTAGTGACTTCATTTCCTCAACTACAGTAGTTTGAATTTTGCTGTTTAGATATTCGAAAATTACGAGAAGAACAGCAAGTGCTTAGCCAAAAGCTTGAGGAAAAGCAAACAGGGTCACATCAACTCCAGGCATCAGCTGATAGCATGGACAGTGACATCAACCATCTTACTGAAACTCGCCATAGGGTAAGAGGAAGTTAACTGCAGTTATTTGATATAATACGAACTGTTTAAATAAACATGTACAACACTGCGTCACATTATTCACTTTATATTTTGGTAACCTACAATCAGTTGCAAATTAGTTGGACCCCCATGCAAAAAATGAAACTTTTCAACCCCCTCCCCCTTGTCAATGTTGATCCAAGGTAGTTGAACGTTTTTTATTTGTCACAATAGTATAAATCATTTCATGTACCACCAACATTGACAAGGGGGGGGCGGGGAGGCTAGGCCGTATTTGCTGTTGTTTTCCTTGGGGTCCAACACTTTTGCAACTGATTGTAGGTTCAGAAACGAGAGTCCGATTCACTTTTATCATACAATTTTCTCGGTCACAGCGGTGCTTATATTACCAAGATGAAGTATCATCGGTATAGGTAGATAAGTATCCTACCATATTATACCGTGAAGTTTTGAGATTGGATGACATATCAGTGTGGATACGCTCGCTATTTTGTTGCACAATGACATTTGTCGACGAAATTCACCCGCGGTTCTCACCTAAATTATGGCATTTATCTTGAATTGGGATATATATATTCCGAATGTGCACTGATGATGGTATAGCCAGATAAATTCCTTACCATATAATATCTTGTATGGTCTCATCTACCTTGCTCAATAAAAGAAAACGGGAAAAATGCCCACGAAACTCACTTTGCATATTTGAAGAGATCATTATCTCTCATTAAGAATAGGCAAAACTGAGTTTCGTGGACTAAATGGTGATAATTGAATTGCTTCAATGATTAATCTGCAATTATTAGTAAATATCTGGAAGAACATAATGTTACAAATAATACCAGTAAACGTGAGGGGAAATGGTTGATCAAGTTTATGGTAGATGGCCTTATCCAAATGAGAACTGTGGTGAATTGATTTTACCTGAGGTTCCTGAAAACCTGTCAGTTGCTGTTGTTGTTGCAGTAACAAAAATCACGTTTATTGGCAGAATCCGAAATTAGACTTTGAAACTGGCAGGTACATGGTGCACCTTCGAACTAATGAGCCGTCCAGTTTTGGGTGTGACAGTTATAGGGTGAATGGTATGTTTTTCTCATAGTGACAACTTTCAAGGGCAATTTAATGTATGTAACTGCAAAGCACAAATGATATTCTGAATAATAATAAAATAAAGAAACACTAATTGTCAAAAGTAATCTGCCTTTCTATATTTCCATAATCAGAACACTTAACGTAAGACTATAGAGAAATAACAACGATTTTCTACAACAATTGTCCATCTATTTCGGCGGGCACGCTTTGACACAGAAACATCCAATTTGCTAGAGCATTCTAGTTGTATCGTCCTTTCTACCAAGATCAATGTTTACCAATTATCCGTCACAATCTAATATATCTTTGGCACGCATGAAAATTGGTAATTCACAGTAAATGAAGCAACGCAACAAAAGAATAATCTCTCTACAACAACTGCCGGCTTGTATTTATAAGTGCTTCAACCAGAAATGGTCGAATGGTTTTCTAAAAGCAAGTCAAATGCATGTTATAAGGGAGAAAAGAATCTGGCCCACAGCCTTTTCAAAGACGAGAGAAGCCAACACTTTCTGAACTTATCAAAACCCCTAAATTTTCCAAAATACAACAATCAACTTCAACAATCCGTCAGTCCCTTAGGAAATGACAAAACTAGTCATTCTCGTAAAATCCAAAATGTAGACCATCTCCCTGGAACAAAAGCAAGATCGTAACTGAAAACACAAACTTTCAGACAATCAGTTGCAAATTAGACCCCCACGCAAAAAATGAAACTTTTCAACCCCCTCCCCCTGTCAATGTTGATCCAAGGTAGTTGAACGTTTTTTATTTGTCACAATAGTATAAATCATTTCATGTACCACCAACATTGACAGTGGGAAGAGGGGGAGGCTAGGCCGAATTTACTGTTGTTTTCCTTGGGGTCCGACAATTTTGCAACCAATTCCAGCCTTTACTCAGGTGCCATCTTGCTTCCACTGCGCAAGGGATTGAAATCCAGCGAATCTGCATTTATTAATAACAGACGTACCGGTTGGGCTGTGTTTTCCAGTGATAGTGGAAATGTGTTATCTCCTAATGCAGGATGAAATTGTTTTTTTCGTGGATAATGTTACCACGCCGTACGTTCGCAACATGAAAGTGGCATAAAAGTGCGGGTGAAAAAAGAACGGAGTTGTCTGTAATAGATCGGTAAATGACTAAGTGGAGAGGGTCCTATCAACAGAAATAGTAGCGTTGGAAAAGATAAGATTCCTTAACATGTTTAAGGAGGTCCACACCTATAGTCAAAATAAAGTTTTATTACTTGTTACATGTTTGCGATCTCCCGCCGGACGACGAAACCTAATTCACGTGTTAAATTTCAAACATGAAACGGGCAACGCCAAATTAAAGTTAGCGTTCTGTCGGGGCCCAACGCTGGTCGGGAAAAGCATTCCCGACTCCGACTTCGGGGATCGCTCAGGGAGCCTAATTCGGACTGCAATCCATTTCGTTTTGAAAAATGAAGAAAACTGAATTGATCATCTGGCGGCCTTGGCTTAAAATTATGTTACCTCCATCTGGTACAGCCGCCGCCAAACGAGAATTTAAAGTAAGGAATGGTACTCGTCTATCACCTAAAATGCAGGGAAATTATCGTTCTTGAAATATGATTTTCGTGCGCATGGCTATCATAGTCTGCGATTGCCCATTGATGGAGATGGGGACGAATATGTGCTTGGTTCCACGATAGTGGGCCATAATCAGGTGGTGACGATGTCGTGATACAAGACTAGTTAATAGCTCCTTGCCTGTGTGATGTTTGCTTTTTCATTCTTTGATAGCTTATGTGCAAATTATCATGCTTTGCCTGATGCCAGCTTTTTTATACGGTTCAAGTAAAAAACTGTTACAGTGGCCTTTAAGTAATTTGAAATTTCAATGAAATGAAGTATAGGGAAATTATACAAACTTCGGCTACATTTTTGGGGAAAGACGGACTTGTATTTTGTACGACGGAGTTGTCTTTTTTCAATGAGTATGGGTATTTTTAGCAAAAACGATAGCAACATATGAAAAGTTGACAAAATTTTCAAAATAAGATCTAATGCGGGTAGTACTTTTCGGACCTAATCAGGAATGAATGTTTTAGGAACAACAAGGTTCCCAGAGAATACTGGTGAAAAACTGTAACAGTTTTGGACGATCATTTGCCTTTTAAAACATTACATTTAATGAGTTGCAATATAGACATTGATTTGTTATGTTGCGATATCAACGTTACTATATTGTTTTGTTAACACTTAATGAACTTTTCAAGAGATAACAAGTGTCTTTAGAAGTTATACTTAATTTGCCCGAGTCGCCCGAGTTTAAGAACTCCAATGAAACCATTCTATGCAAAGGCCTTGAAACGGGCTTTCCTAGAGATTATTAGTGGTTGTTAGTGAGCTCACCTAGAATCGCCCGAGTTTCCCGAGTTTTCATCTTTCTTATAGGCCAAAAGCGAAAACTCAGGTCAGTCGGGCATTGTCATAATAAAGAATCGATTGCGGAAAGCTACTTTTCTGACAGTTACTGTAATAAATTATTTTATGACCCTTTCGGTGGGATTTGAATTTGGAACGACCAAGTCGCCCAAGTTTTCGTCCTGGCCCTCAAAAATGACAATTTAAAAGGGTTGATATTTACTGATGACTTAATAGAGTTGGGGTCCATCAGAGAACTCGTGCGTATACATTGCTCACTATTACCCCGACCGGGGTAACTGCTCACCCGGACTCTGACCCCCGAAAATTGGTTCGTGGACCGAACGGTAGTTACAGTGTCATTTGTTGACTGGCTTCCTGAATAAACGTTTTTGAGGGAAGTGACATATATGGAGTCTGCTTTATAGTTGATATTTTAAGGGAGCCTAAACTCAGTCCTAAAGTAAAAACTGTTTGTAACTTTGCCACCCTTTTGAAGAAGATAACGATCCATCCGCTAATTTTTGACCTACAAGGCTTTAATCGTGCGACAGAATGAAGAATAATTGTAATATAGGTGATATATAAGAGGAGGAAGACTGGGGCCAAACTAACACAGGAGCAACAATTAGAACAGAGGCAAGGACAACAACAAAGGCAACAGTAGATTGATGGAAAGACACAGAAAGAAGGAAGAACTAGGGTAAAAAAAATACATTATGGACACAGAAATCATAGGGAAAAAAGGACCAAGTGTGGATATGGTTGTTTATTGAAGTCCAAGTCTTAAGTCTGTGAAGGTAAAGGGTCCTTAAAAAGTGGATAAAGCGTTCCTCGGTAGTGAGTCGATGGTGATGGCGTTGTGACGAACAACAGTGCACTTAAGGTCGGTTGAGATGTCGTGGTTCGTCTGGCCAAAATGTGATTTACGATGGATCGCCGATGAATCGTTATCTTCTTCAAAGGGCAGTAAAGTTACAAATTTTATCTTCTTTATAATTGAATATTAGCCCCACGGCACTACAATTTTGTAAATCGTACACTTAATCATACCAAACATTTACCGAGTAAATCGTATTTGCTTCGCAGTTTCATTTTAATATTAGCTTTCCTGTCCCTTTTTTACCGTACAGAATCTTGCTGATATAGTTACAAAACAGCAGAAATCGAAGCACCTTTCAGCCGTAAAGGATGGCAAATATACTCGAATCTGCAAAAGTGCGCAAAGCTTAGAAAGTGAAACAGAAAAGCAACGAGAGCGATTCCAATCCCTTCTCACAATTGTGGATCGACTTAACGTTGAATATCCTGCTCTCCAGATTGCACTAAGGAAAATTTCTTTATCCTTGGGAAACAGAACCCTAGAATCATGACATTAGCATTACACGTTATGTCATTTGACTTGTGCCATGAAGTCGCATTTCTATTCTTTATTGCTTGTTTTGTTTTCACGTAAGTTATACACAATCAGCAGTTAATTTACAACTTCCTTGTTTCTGTCTCATATTGTTTTCATCTTTTTTATTGAAAAAGTCGAAATTAGAGGTTAACTCAGGAATCCGCTTAGATTTATTGACACACCACTCATTGCACGCTAAACACGTGAAGTTAGCTATGAATGTGTCACTGTTCCATTTTTAGTATGCACGTTTTAATTTGAAGACTATCTCGCACCATGCAACATCTACAGTAGAATAGAACGGTATCAGACAATTTCGATGCAATTATTTGCCAATATTATTTACACAAAAATAGGTTGAGTCTATTACTAGACAGGGACAAATCTTAACAAATTTGCAGTCACGAGATAATAGTAGATGATCTAGTAACAGCTGAAACGAGTCTGTAGCGGTAGTTTCATGACGGTAGAACGCTCTATTCTACATTTTACAATTCTCCAAATCTGCTGGGACATAACCCTTTCATTTGTAGCAAGCAGAAAGGGACATTTTCATATTTTATAAAAATTTGACAACAGGCTGCAAGGCTAGCTGGAATGCAACATCCAACATTAAAATAATAGTATTTTTATCACAGATTTGACAGAGGTGTACCCGATACTGTTGGATAAACGCCAATGGATATATTTTGACCACGAGCTATGAGATTTAAAGATAAATTGTGCACCCTGCTACATGCTCATTTAATTCGTAGTAGTCTCATCGTAGTCTTTATGCATCCAAAGATCCATTACGTTTTTTGGCTGTCAGACAACCATTAAAATGGATAAATTTTACAAAAGAAGATGCGTCAACTGCCTCTGTTTTTGAAAAATTTTACTTGGTCATTGGTCATACTGCATTATTTATGGCGTTGACTCTGAATCATCCTGTAGTATTTCTATTCTTGCTTGCAGCACAGTGACTTGTTCTTTCAGCGACTCAATGGTACACTCAAGTTCCTGTAAAGAAAAAACATACAGATGTTGACAAAGTGTGTGGTTAATAATGAACGAGAGAAAAATACTTTCCTATTAGATGGCCAAATGGTACATGTATGCCCTGACCCAGTTTGACCGTAACTTTATGTAGCTCGTATTGTACATGATATTTATTAATATTGTGTATTAATATTATATAGTGACATTGAATACGTCTGCACAACAACAACTATCCCTTGAAAGAATACAAACCAAATTTTCACCTCTGATCAATTGAATGATAAATTAAGGACGAAAAATCCTATTTGGTAAAGTCTCAATTGTGAGTTTTGACATTTTGCTATGACGAGTATCCCTTGCTGGAGCCATATACTTGACTTGGTTTAGTCTCCAAATAGTATGTTGAAAAATTCCATGGTAATGTTGACAAGGGTACTAGATACGTACTGTTAGTTCAAACATGAACAATATATATCTCAACAATATTTATAGTTTAAAATTTAAGGCAGTACACAAAGCAAAATGTGGCCCACGTAGAGAATAGCATAAACAGGGGCGCTCATAATGGGGATGTGACACCCCCCAATCGTCCCTCAGTCGGTCTAATTTTTTTGTGATAACTCGGTCTAGAGGATCAGTTTTTTAACGCTTAACATATTTCTTGGTCCGAAAAATATTTTTGTCAGCATTAGTTATGGCTCCAATCAGTGTTAATGAAGTAGAGAGAGGTTTAGTTGCTTGAGGGGCTCAGTTGGTCCAATTTAAGAAAACACGGAACAGGGGTCGGAACATTTACTTGTTGCCTATGTTCCGGATGTCACATTGACGTTCAAACAATGGCCATTAGACAAATGCCTTGCCGTACACTAATTGATCGATCGACAGCTTACAGCGTCTAGATGCAGTTGGCAATGTGCCCTTGGGTCTGGACCCTTTCTAAGCATGTGTGTCCACAGTTTACACCATGATATTTTGACAGCAAGAAAATGCCACTTTTGAATAATGCAGTGAAATGCACTGAAGGATAGAATACTAATGTAATTTTATATGATTTGGGTTGAATGAGCAGCACGAAAAAGATGTCTCGCTTGAAGAGTTTCTTCAGTCCACTGACGTGAAAACGAAAGCAAAAGCTGAAGGTCTCCTAGGCAAAATTAAGCCTTTCGAATTTGTAGGGATACCTATGTTTATGCAGAACGTGATTGTCAAAACCAAAATTTTAATACAACAGGTTCAAAGTGTCGAGTTAAATATTGTTCACACCATAGAAGCTATGAAAGCAACTACTGCAGTCTTGTCGTATATGCGAAACGAAGAAAATGGTCTTAATAGGGAGATACAGGCACTTCTATTATAGGGCGAAAAGTTGAAAATGGGAATAGTGAATTTTTGATACAACATAGAACGAATTGATGTACATTCACAAACGTCCGCTGTCCTCGGTTTGGAGAAAATTTACTGCAAAGAATTTATTAAAATACATGACGCCCTTATAGTATATCTTGAGGA
>JANTCA010049652.1:0-10055 GCA_024741275.1 Chironex yamaguchii
TCCCTCCTTTCTTGGGCAAGATTGAGTCTGCCCGTTATCTCAAGAAGTCACAGGGAACCTTGTGTGGAAAACGTTCATCTCGGTGTTGTTGTGAAAATCTCTCAGAGATATCGCCCCACTTAAGCAAGTTACCACCAGCCGCCACTGAACTGAACTCACAAGGTTAGTGAAGAATCGCTGGGGAGAAGCGAAGAGACTTAATAAGAGCTGGGTTTAACGCCACCTATTGGCCAACATATGAGGAAATACTTCATCTCCCCTAGTGTCTAAACGGGTAAAAATAACAGCGTCCATTCCAACGCGTACCTCATAAGCAGACCCTTCGACATCCTTCTCGGGTCTTAAAGCCATGAAGGAAACGGGCCTTTGTTAGTTTTAAAAATTTCAAGAGCTAGACAAAATCAAGCTTAAGTTTTTGCAGCTACTGAAATTACTGTAAAACATTTCTTGCGTGAGTGTCAAACAAGCATTTTGATTAAAATTGTCTAGCTTTTGCAAAAACTTTTTTGGGCCCTGATGAGGACTGGGCCCCGGGAATTTACCCCAACTACCTCCCTCTCAAGACGTTACTGCTCATACGTTACTACTTAGACAGAATCATAAGAAATCTTAGGCAATATCATTGACCTAGCAGCTTAGTGTTTTGATGATGTTTCACCGTAAGTACATTCGTGTATCACCATTGGAGGTCTAGTGAGCCTAGATCACATTTCAATAGAGCTCTGTTCAAAGCAGGAGACAAAATTTTTCCCATGAACTTGGGAAATTATCTCTGTTGATGCCTTTGATCCTATTGGAGGCTTAAACTCTTGCGCAATTACAGGGTAAGGTTACAGTGACCATATGCACGTACATGGTCTCTGTTTAGGAGAAACATATATCAAATGAAGGTGCAAGGACCAAGCATAGTGCTGCCTACAAGACTGGCTTGAACAACAGCAGAAGTGAATACTGGTTTAAAAGTTAAAAAATTAAGTCAGACTGACTTTATCTTATAGTATCTACTTTGTTTGGGGTTAAATTCAAACTCTGACGGCCACAAAGAACAAAACCTTAAATTTTAGGGAAGTTTGAAAACACACATTTAAACCAGCTGAAGCTGAAGAAAATCATTGGTAGACTTTCAGGGCTACATGAGAAAGAATGGAGAGGGTACTGAAGTATGGGTGAGATTTATAAGAATGCACATTTCAAAAAGATTATCGACAGACAGGACTGTTTTTCCAGGTCATTGTGCTAAGTAATTTCTGTAACGACATAGTTGCAGTCCTGATTGATAAAAGAAAATAAGGAGCTTCTAAAAACTGCACTACTGATGATTGTGTATCCAGTACAATCCAACGTTTCATCCAACTCCACCTCTGCTGTTACTGCTAAACAAGTTATAGTTCTTTAGTGCTCCGGGGTCTGGAAACTATCGTAAATTATGAATTTGTTAATTTTTCATGTGATTTCAAGTTGTCTCAGAATCGTTGTAATTGCAAAATTGACTAATTTATTACAACTTGTTTCTCTTGTTAGGAATCCTACGACCATTCAGTTGTGTTCTTCTAAGTCACAAAGTATAATGTTTTTACAAAGCTAATGCACAACAATCCAATATCTCATAAGATAAGCTTCAAATCAGACTGTCACTCTTATCCTTGATTATACATGGAATCCAAAACGATGAAACAAAGGCCTTAATCATCAATGATAGACTTAAGTTTAAAATCCTGAGGTACGAAGCATGCGACATAATGACGTTTACTTTCTGCACAATATACATTTAAAACGATTTCATTTGCAAAAATACTGATTGAATAAGTATCAAGTCGTATGCCTCTTTAAAGTAATATTCATCAGGATACAATCAGGGGGCTAACAGTTGTAATTCAGATTCACGTTTGATGCCATGATGGCATACACATAAACAAAAGTAAGGACAGACGCATTTCCAGGCCATCTAGCCTCACATAATTGTTTTCATAGTTACGGATTTAAGTATAAGAGTTCGAACTTGGGGATGTTTTCTGGAGAGTTACACGAAAAAGTCCTCCTAAAGTATACCAATGCACTTGTGTAATTGTGTAACAGAGATAAATAGAGATATTTTTGAAGTCTTCATGGAGGATAAAATAGTACAAAGATGTCTATGCTATGTTATTAAAGCTACACAACTTAGAAGTGGGATTAACATAACCAGGTGAAAGGAACTTGTTCGTTTTAATAAAAGGGTAGAGGAATGAAACTGTGCATTACTCAAAGAGCAAGCAGAAAAGACAGAAACAAAAGTAAATGAAGAAAACAACATAGATAGGCTTAACAATCATTGCACTGAAGAGGAACTAAAACAAGACTCACTTCTAGAGTAGAGGAATTGACGAAAAAATTAGTCGTGTGTAAAAACATCCAGCACCGAAACTGCTCGAATCATTTAGTCACGTTGCATCGTAATCAACATTCTTTCAAGGATGTTTCCTTTTACAGCAGTTGAGTGTCAAACATAAAAAACAAAAAACGATATGTATAAAGAAAAGGAAAGCACAGATGTATACTTTGATGATTTGAGCAAGTGAGGATTAAATTATATAGAAATCATCAAAGTAACAGATAATGAAACGGAAAAGGTGGTGATACAATGTGCATGCAAACATAGTGACAGAAATTGTCAGGGCTAGTCCTCTTCATTCTTGTTCGTGTACACGAAGAGAGATATTCACTAACCTTCGCGAGGTATTTGTTGTGCCTGAAAATGCCGCAAGTTGATACCTCTTTTGAAAATTTTCTGACTTACCTATCTAAAACGAGTTTTTTCAGCCTACCTTCATAAGTATGCTTTATGTCCTGTCAACACTAAATAGTAGAATAAAACACTATAACACTAAAAAATGGATTTGAACTAATACTCAAGATCCGAATAACAAACGTATTGGAAATTCTAACCATAGTAGTCACCGCTTGCATTTTTCGGTGAAAAAGCATCAAATTATGTCTTAAGAGAAACTGGTGCGTTTGAGTGAATTCAGTGACCAAAACTATTGATTTCCCAATCACAAACTACACAGCGCTGAGGGAGTACAGTGAAATGAGCGCCGCTTGCTTCAACTATCATCGTTTGTGACACTAGAGGACAACATCAGCTCTTGCCTTGAATGATGAGGATTTTGTCGAGATTACCCTTTTGAAAACAACTAAAGGAACTCAACTGTGGCTTAATTGTAAAAGAAAGCATTCAATTTTAAATATTTTAAAGGATGCGTTTTCACCTAGAGTACACCATTGACCAACGCATTTACTGCTTTTTGTAATATTTAGAACTCTTGAATGATTTAGTACGCAGAAGAATCCTTGAGCCAACGTTCCCCTGTGTCTACCGTATTAGCAGAAATATTTTCCTCGCTGGAGATAAAGCAAGGAGGGTCATGAGGAGTAGGGTGACAGGACAGCAATCCATGCTTTGGAGAATAATTTTTCAAAGTCATACACACAATGTACAATTTTCTTTATTCTCAAGTTTTTTCTCGTGAGTTCATTGGCCAACACCTCGCTTGACATTTGTAAATGACAATAAAAGATCGAGACAGGGGGTCAGGCAAAGTCAATACTCCTTGCTCATTGCTATAAGGGTCAACAGAGGTGGAACAATATGTGTCAGAATGCAATGCAACTCATAAGAAATAATATAGTACATAGTTCAACCTAACAAAGGTTTTCTTTGCTTAGTATCTCATAATGTATAATAATCCCATTCATTCACGCTCTTTTCATTAAAACCTCCGGCTTTATGCACCTTGGTTACACAAAAGCGAGTTTTCAACTACACTACACTGCTGGCTTCGGATGGATTTTCCTTGTTTCAACACAGCCCACTGTGTTTCTAACGTTTAAAATAAAGAGTTTGCGTCTGTAGACGCCACGAATCACGGACTCAGAATGTAAACTGTAGGGCAACAGACAGCGTATTGTTTGGCCACATGAAAGAATTAACTTGCTCTCCTTTTAACAAAGTTACACACTTTGCATTGCGCGGAAAGTTCAGCACTTTCCAGCCCATACACTTGACCAATTGAAGAAATGTGAGCATCCATACAAATTTAGATTAGCATGTGCTATGAGTGATCCACATACAAGAATTTCTTTATTTCTTTATCCCTCATATCCTACTGTGAATGGCATGGCCCTTCTTCAACCTTATGGCCACCATTCAACAATATAGGCACCACTTAAAAGTTGATTGAGTCTTCCACGCCAGGGACCGGGAGGAATATCGTTATTTTTCTGTTTTACAATGTTAAATTTATCTTACATTTTAATTATATAAGTCATTCTGATAACGCCCTCCTTCTCTGAAAACACCAAACAAGGATTTCTTGCAAGATACTTGATTTTGAAATATACAATTCGGTTGTGACTTATCTTAGTAAACCTGAGGAGCTATGCAGTTCCACGTATTAAAACTTCTTGAAAGAAAGGGTCCTGATTAATAATTACAACCGCTTTTCATGAGCCAGGACATAATCTACAAGCTTTTACGAGCCTGATGCAGTTATTTGACAAGATTTCTTAAATTTAAACTCTTGGTTGAATCGAGAAATCTAAAGACGTCACAGAGGTAATCAACCTCTTTATATGGAACAAAACCCATGAATCAGTAAATCGTTTGTACTAATATTTACAAAGAACAAGGAACATCCCTCGTTTCAGGAGTTTCATAATGAGCAACAACTTTTAAAAGTCAATTTTTTATTAGGAGAACATGTTTTCACTGGTTTGTTAGCGGCATTCATCTCTAGTGAAGTATTTCTCAGACAAATTTTTATACGATTATGCTGACCAGTCTCTTTAAAAGTCTACGTTGGTAGGGACTGTTCTTTGAATTGCATTTTTGGATGACTTGTTGGACTCTTGTTTGACTAATCAATACAAAGCAAGAAATGAAAACGTAATCCCATATTTTCAAAAAACTCATAGCTACTTGTCTTTTTGATTCAAGAGCACGGGTGAACGTATCCTTCTTAATATAGAGATACAAAAACTCCAAGGTGATGACAATTTGCCTATTTCAGGAAGAGTAATACTCACTTTGCTAAGTTTCTCTTAAGAAACTAAGAAAATGTCTCTGTAAGTCCAAAGCCTGACGGAAGTGTGAAATTGAAATATTTTAAAATAACTATCTTTGTGACATTAAGTTTCCGATACGATTTACTACACTTGTTTGTAATCCTTCTCCTTTGGTCACGCTGTGTTATTCCATAACTATATAGGTAATTTCTATTGATCCAGCAGGTAAGGAAAGTTATGGGCATTTTTTGCAAGGCTGATACAGGATAATGTAAGCTATCTTTTGATAATATACAATGCTTAGGTCAGTGTTAAAATTTTGTTGTGTAATAATTTCAAAGCTTCCAAAATATATGATCGGCATGTCACTTTTATTCTAGCTCGCATTGGAAAATTAGCAATCCAGGCAGAGGGAAGAAGTTGTACCTTTTCGAGCTAGGATTGAGTACAAAACCAAATCTGACAAAGTAGCACTTCGCAGCATTAGTTGGATTTTCATTCGGGCTTTCTCAAGGACTGTTCTGAGGCCTCACTTAACTCAAAATCATACGATTAAGTGACATACTTAAAGACAAACCATTCAGTTATGCTAAATCCATTCAGCTATGTCGAGGGATTTCCTGACCAATACTTGAATTTGCATGCATTTGAATAGCATGCATTAATATTCTTGAAAGTAAACAGATACCCAGTAATATGAGTGGACGATCTGCCCGTCATAGGGGAAAGAAACTCTTATCGTCTGATATGTCTCTAAAGTATTACGCTAAAGCATAAAATTAAACACTAATTTGCCAGCAAAAGGAAAATTAGCAATACCTACTTTAACGAATAATTGCCATTTGAACATTCTTATGGTAAAAAGGCGTCTAGTGGAGATGCACACTAAGCCATACAGAGTACTTTTTGACACCGAATTATAGATATATTGTACTAAAACTTTATAGTTATAGAACTATAAATGAATACATCTCACGTAGGTCCATTAATATAATAAAATATTTTTGCGCATTACCAGTTACGGTCTTGAAAACTTTAGTGCGTACAAAGAAATGGTTGTTGATGGATACTGTGCGAATGCGCACTAGCTTTGACGGTTTTGCCCGGCGCATGCGCACAAGCTTTGACGTTTTTGCGCGGCGCATACAGTTTGTAGTAATTATTATGTATGGATTTAGGATTTTTGTTTATTAGTTATGAACCGTGTTTTAACTCTCATGCAAGTGCTAAGTAGTAAAAAGGGCAAAACTTGTAAAAAATTGTAAAAAGAAGAAGTCCTAAAGTTATTATTAAAAACACCCGTCCTCTTGTTATGATAAGGACACAGAGGGAAGGACAGTATTATCATGCGTCGCTGTCTCCAGTTAAGCTAGATTGCGAACTAACATGAGAAATTCCTTTCCACAAATTACGGTTTTTACAAGCAGTGTTTAAATCATTAACACTTAGCTGTGGCCAAGACATTACGTTGTCAAGCCAACTTTGACATGGCCTTCCTCTGTTTCTTTTTCTCTCTACCATGCCTTCTAGACATGTTTTTGATAAACCATTGTTAGATCTCTTGATGTGCCCGAATAGTTTTAGGACTCTACTTTTAATTATAGAGGTAATCGGCACTAAGGTCGTGAGTTGATTTAGTTTTTCTATTGAAATGCGGTCTGATAGCTCATTGTTCGTCATGAGTCTCATGATATGGTTTTGAAATCTTTCTACTCTTTGTAGTAGCTTTGTTGTCCAATTGATGTATTGTAGACCGTAAAGTACTACTGGCAGTACATACATATTGTAAACACGAGCTTTTACATGATAAGAAATTCTGTTCGATGTTAGTAAAATTCGATTTTTCAAAATTGCAGCCCAACCCATGCCAATTCGATGTTTAACAGCATTTAGGCCATCATTTGTGGCGGAAAGCTGGTGCCCAAGATATACAAAACTGCTTACTATACAGCAGCCTCTGTTCAATTTGGACTGACATAAATGACCTCATATATCCAAATTAATGCCAATCGGGATCCTCCGTGACGAATGACTTTTGATTAACTGTCAAATACGGCTTGGCGAAGGACTAAAATATCACTTGATGGCGCATAATTTAGGAAAACCAACGTGGTCAAAACAGGAGCTCATTAAAATCGGAAAGTGAAAGAAATTGTAGATTGTCTTCATTCACATTCATATTAACCATGTTCTCTTAATTAGGAACAGATGCGACAAATTTGAACGACCTTGAAAGATGTTACTCGTTTAAGTTTTGCTTCTTGCCATTAAAGACTGTTGTTTTGAAGCAAGTAATGCGGTGCCTTGAGCCTTAAAATGTACGGAGCTGAGATAGAAAGTTCAAAGCGTTCTCGTGTGAACGATGGAAGACTTAGGGTTTGCTCACGTCTTGTAGGATAACTAAGAAAGATGCCATGGGAATACACTAAAAGCTCATTTAACCTCAATCACCTGGGTCGAAATGAAAGATGAACCACGCCCTCTAAAGCTTTAACTCCATGAGGCGGAACAACTTGCAACGTTTTCACTTCCTCACAGCTTAATGATAAATACCATGACGATATTGAATCAGTAACCAACAACGCATGTGTTGCTAGGGCACAACGAAAACTAGGCTGATGGACACAAGAGTCACACGATCAGACAATAGCATCTCATTGCCTTGAGAACACATGGACTAGAAAAGGCTGTAAGGGAGAGATTGCTCACTTTATTTACTTGTAAATTATGCATGACGTAAATAATTTATAAACATGTCTGGTGAAGACCCTGCGGGGGTGCAATCGTTGCAGCGCAACGAGTCAATAAATTTAAAGATATACCCGAGAATGGGTCAAGAGCAAAGGGATAACAAACTAATAAGTTGTGGGAACATTGCGGAAATCTAAATCCTCTTGCCTATGTAAAGTCCTGGGACATTTAATCAATAGTTTTGTTTGCTTATTAAAAGAGCGAAGGCGGAACCGATTAAAACTATAAGGCTTCCATGGCTTGTCTAACCCGAAATATCGTCGGAAATACAGCTAGTTGTAAGCTTGAGAATTGATGATTAATTTGTATGAGTACAAGATCGTTGTCAGTACAGCACTGAGTCTCCCACGTTGCTGACGCCGACAAGGAATTGTCTCATGGTTAGAATGAATGTTAATGACTTTGACTACCTGCTAAAGCCAAAATTTCCCATACGAATAAGAATTAAACAAGACTGGAATGATATTGGTACATTGAGCACGCAACGTGTAACCTTAGCAATACGACGTCCCTTTCAACCTTTTAAACTATACCGTGTACAATGGAATTCAGTTACTGTCACATCAAACGATGCTTAAAACGATGTGACCACAAGCAGAGAGCGATTTTGGACGAAGTTCCGTTTAATATTTTTGTATGTTCATGTTAAAGTTTTAAGGAATTGTAACCAGTACTGTGACTTAATCGAGAGTTGACTATAAAAAGGCCAGGTAACAGATTTCTCGGCCTGTTGTGCGAGTCACCGTGTTCTAGCCGATGAGATGTTGCTTTTTCCGGCACAATAGTCGTGAGTTAGAATCCCGGTCGTCGCTTGAAAAAGACTATTGACCATTGGCAGCCCACTTTCTTCAAGACTTGATTTCTCTAAGTGCATTACCTAACCTTATCATGGGAATCGGCTACGGTCGATAACAAGCATACAACTAACAACTGGATTTGTAAGCAGTTATGCCTCCATACGTTATAACGATGCACCTCAAAGAAATTGAGTTGCATTGTTGCATAACAACGCCACTCTCACTATCAGTGTAACAAAACCCGAGTTCAAATCCCCTTGCACAATCCGGAAAGGTAGTATTGTTCTCACTGTATGAAGCGAGTGTGTCGTCTTTTGGAATTGCAGCGTTCATAAGTAGTCCCGACTGAAAGCACTTTCCATCACAACTAACTTAACGCAACCGGGTGATTTGAAATTTTAGTGCTAAACAAGATAACATAGCTATTGATATTACAAGTCAGGTTGATTCATGATTTCATCATGGTATACCACAGTAGTACATAATGATAAAATAGGAATCTTAAACACTGCATTTTCAATGTCTCGTGCAATTTTTGTCAGATCTGAATGAAATTTCATACATGTTGTTACTTTTTAGAGCTCTCCAAGAGTCCGTGACCAAAACTTTTAAACTCTAAAAATAGTTGTTTCAAGACGTCATCACTTAGGTACCTTACTGTACATAAATATGAAGTGGAGAAGGAGACCAGCTAAACATAATATCAATTCCCAAATAGTTTTTGAATAGTTTAGATAAGAAACATTCAAGTCGTGTACGAAGGGAACGCTTCTATAAAGGAAATCAACCATTACTAAAGGTCATGTCCGTAAACAAACCTTAATTGCGACTATGTAATGAAAATGATAAAAGTCATCTACGTAAACAGAATTTAATTGCGACTATGTAATGAAAATGCTAAAAGTCAACTACGTAAACAAAATTTAATTGCGACTATGTAATGAAAATGCTAAAAGTCACCTACATAAACAAAATTTAATTGCGACAATGTAATGAAAATGCTAAAAGTCACCTACATAAACAAAATTTAATTGCGACTATGTAATGAAAATGCCAAAAGTCATCTACGTAAACAGAATTTAATTGCTACTATGTAATGAAAATGCTAAATATCTTCTACGTAAACAGATTTTAATTGGGACTATGTAATGAAAATGCCGAAGACTTGCACGTGAGCAGACCCCTATCACGCCTTGTACGTAAACACACCTTCATTATATCCTGTATGTAAAAAAGGACTTTATTAAAATCTGTACGCAAAATAACCTCTATTACATCCTGTACGTAAATAGTCCTTTATTGCGTCCTGTACACAGATAGATCTTTATTACACCTTTTACGTAAATAGGCCTTTAGTACACACTGTACGTAAATAGGCCTTTATTGTGTCCTGTACACAGATAGATCTTTATTACACCTTTTACGTAAATAGGCCTTTAGTACACACTGTACGTAAATAGGCCT
>JANTCA010049662.1:0-18205 GCA_024741275.1 Chironex yamaguchii
TATCTATCTATCTATCTATCTATCTATCTATCTGTCTATCTATCTATCTATCTATCTATCTATCTATCTATCTGTCTGTCTGTCTGTCTGTCTATTTATCTATCTATCTATCTATCTATCTATCTATCTATCTATCTATCTATTTATCTATTCTTTTAGTCTGTCTGCTTGTTGAGAGACTCATGAGACACTGTTGTGGTAGCTGATCACTATTCTCAGTTGTCATCACTAGCCTGCCTACTTGTTTTCATGTGTATTTGATTGCGTGTGCTCTCATGGGCTTCATATAAGCCAGTTGTCACTGTTGATGTGTGTTCATTATTTTATAATTTTATGTCCGTTATGCATAAAAATATCAATATATTTTCTAATTTAAAGAGATAAATATTTAAAGACGACATATTGGAATGGGTTTAAAGTATTGTATTTTTCGTACCTTCTTTCTATATTTATTACAACTGTTATTTGAAAATTGCAGAGTTTACCTTTCTATTTTTGTCATATGAACATATCAAACTTTCAGCCATGAACTACTGCTAACGCAATATAAACTCTATAAAGTTGGTATTAGACTATTCATTACTTTCCTTGTTCAGGAGTGTTCCTGATAACCAGAGGTCATTTGCTTTGGGCATTCAGTTTTTTGTCATGCGCAGTCTGAGTTTTGTTCCTGGTCCTGTCATCTTTGGTGCAGTAGTGGATTCAAATTGCGTACTTTGGCAGTATAACGACTGCGGGAAACGGCTGAATTGTCTGGACTACAAAATCAACTCCTTGTCAAAAAGCACTGTTTTGTTTGGATGCATGACATCACGTGAGTAACGAATATTATTTTATGTTAAAGGAGTTTAATTTTATTACCTGCCTATGTCTTATACCCCTGAAGTGTTCGTGTACAAAATCGCGTATTTTGTATGAGCATGTGTAAAGGGGTGCCTTAGTGCTAAAATTTGGTACGTATCAGCGTCAATTTGGCGTAGCGAAGCTAATAGTCATTTATCTACTTCATGAATCGCTGTAACCAGCTCTGGAAGATAAACAAGGCAGTAGGATATGCCAGAGATGCAGTAATGTTCTAGGAACTGTAGCTGTTTAGAAGCAATAATAGGTAAGTACCTTGTGATGTGTCTTTTATTTTACGTCCTCATTTTACGTCCCCAAGTTGATGATGATGTGCGTCCATCGCGATGAAAAGAGGACGTCAAAACATTTTAGGGTCTCTGTGGGTCCTAAGATGAGTATGCAGCCAGTTGCTCAAGCCTTTTCCGTTTGATTTGCTCCCTTGGCAATTCTAACTGTCGTTTTCTTGGTTATCCCAGCTCTCTGGATTAATATTAGGTCTCCTCAAGAAATTTTTAGGGTATCTAAAATCACTTATTTATCGTTTAATATTTTCAAAGAGATTTATTTGGATGAAAATTGCATACTTAAGATCAAATTAATTAAAGCACAAGTTCTAACGTCAGCAGCTATTTGCCCTCAGTCAAAACTAGAGCTTGAACTTGTAAATATGACAATCATCCTTTCGAAAACAGCTACCCTTTAAACATGATTTCATTGCTGTATGTCACAAAAACTCTCATCTTTTACATTAAGATTCAATGAATGCGCCTTGTGTATCTTAAGATTCTTTTCATTAGCTTTGTTTTCTTAAAATTCGAAAAGTAAATTAGGCAGTTCATTGCAGGTAATTTTCCTCCCGTAAATCCGAATGTAGTCCATTGTACATGAAATACTTTGAAATCGATCACAAATGCGTGTTGCTCTCTACAAACGAAGTATGGTAATTCACAAATTTTTGTGCCGTTGTGTCGCCAGGTACATATTTGTCACTTTCCAAGGATTAATTGATAGGATTAAGCTACATTTACGAAGACACATTTACATAAACTTTGATAGCATATGGCAGCAACCTTTACCATTATGTAAGTCCTGGTCTATATCCAATCAGGGCGATCTATATAGATCGCCCTGTGTCCAATCAATGTGACTCTGATATTTGACTAAATCGATGTGAAAATATCTGTCAGCCTAGCATACATTGAAGTCTTAATCATTCTTGGATGGTTGATATCTAGGTAGATTACTTGTCTTTCTCTAGCCAATATATCTTGAGCTTTATTCTCATCTACAAAAAGCTCAAATCATTGCAGTCATGAGCTACTTACAGACCAGAGGATACTAATGAAAAGCGACATTAAAGTGCCAAAACTATCCTCGTGCTCAATTATCCAGTTCAGAACAAGCACGTTTTATGGTACTGACTGTACTCAGTACCATACACTACCATAAACTAGACTTTACTCTATTCAACTGTGCTCTATTCAGTTGACGTCTGACTCCGGTCTGCAAAGTCCACTTGGGATGAAAAGTGATGAGGTCAATGTTACGCCTTACTTCGTTTACTTTTGGTTATGTTTTCAAAGTACGAACCATGATATATTAACTTTTCTTTACTGTTTGTTATTTACAACTCTAAACTGTATTACTTTTATCTTAGTTATCAGCACAGCACTTTACTTTTTCGCCTGGTGGTTTCACGTCCCAGTTGAGGCATCGGGAAAAACTATTTCACAGAAAGAACTACTGGAGGAAGAAAAGGAAGATGATGTTGGGAACATGACCTCTGTTCAAAAGTTATCTGCTGTGTAGATGGCATTTTACGTTTTAAGGCTTAGTGGATAATAAACTGTCGTCAACAATGGAAAGCCTTTGTTATTGGCGATTAATATTCAACAAAATTCTAGCTTTTCAATAGTCAAGATTATTTCGTAGAACTTTGTAACTAGTAAAGGTTTCTAGGGGTATGTGGGGAAAAGTCTACCTCTCTTTGAGAGTGACCCATTCCTAGCTTTGTTGATATGCAAGTCATAACCAGGTAGCTTAGACATGCGTTTTGCCTACTAGGAAGTATATTCAAAGTAAAAGTATATAGGACCTCAAAAATTACCTGGCAACGAATTTTGCTTTAAAATGCATTAAGCAAACTGAATGGTGAGTAGAAAGTCAAGGCATCGCAATGTCAAGTCAGGTCGCGAAGGAGATTATCGATATCTCCCTGCAATAGATGTTTTTACTACTCACCTACTAGTTCTCTATGTATCCAAGAGCTATCACAATTTAGTATCATGTATACATCTCCTCTTACTATTTGATGAGCACCGTTTAATGCAAAAGAACTTAATATTCATTAGCCTATAAGGTCTTTGCCAAGCGTTCACGTTATGATCAAGCTAGTAGTTGAAGAGGAAAAGCTAATTCTAGACTCAATTTGTTGGTACTCGCCTTGTTTTTAATTTTTATGCCGAGGTCTGATTTTAGATATATTGCTTTTAAAAGGTATGAAAACTGAAACTAATTTCTTAATATTGTTGATGTAAATACCCTTTGTCAAGGTTTTTAAAGATGCGTGTGTTGTAATTGTGTAGAGCAATTATTGCAGCATTAGACTTTTGTGGTCGTTCTTCGTTTAACCATCACCTCACCAATGTTATTTTGTTTGTGGTGACGCGGGAACTCGCAACCTCTGGCTTGCAAGATCGTCGTCTGATACGCTTTACCATGACTTGAAATCTTTAAACGGAAAAACAGTTCTTAAAATTTATTTTTCGGTCACTTCAGAGCAATCGTCAAGTTCTTTGGGTTCTACTCTCTGCAAGATTTATATGGAACTTTAAGATTGATTAAATATAGTGATCAATTAGGAATCAGTGTGAACAAAGACAAAAGGGCTTTCGCAAATTCAGTGCTAACACAGTAATAGCATAGTAATTGGTATTTAGGAATTTATAATTTTGGCAAATGTTAAGATAGGAATGGGTACATCTACCATCGGAACAGGATCCAAGATACATATCTACTGACAGAATCATGTATTGCATCATGCAACGCATTATACCCTACGCATGCCCAACCCAACGTACAGTGAAGCAGAAAAGCTTCCTGGCCTTTTTGCATTAATTTTCAAGCTACGCAGGACTGTAATTACAACCAGTTGCCAGGTTTAAACCTTTTACATCCAGTTTCTTAAACATCATTTGGTGATCACATGTCAGGTCGACAAGGCCAAATCGACCAGACTCAACGACCGAAAATAAATTTGACCCAATCTACCCGACCTAATCTGACCCACTGTTGACCTGACTCGATTCTGAACACTAGTCTGGATCGCTAAACTTAGTGTATAGTTTACTGGAGTGACATAGAAAAAGAGATATCTTAACCCATTTGTTCAAATTTGCCAGCAATTAAGTTAAGTAGCACTGGATCAAGAAAACAAATTCAAGTCAACAGTATGTCAAACTGCAAAAGCTCTATGGCTGATATCAGCGGAATCCGCCTCCCACAATTCACAATACAGGGTATTTTCTGTTCCAGATTGCTTGCAACATTTTAGTAGTTTCCTTCTCACGATTGTCGTGACGCAATTGAAATGATCCAATCATCAAATCATGTACCTTTCATAAACAACGTCCCAGTAGCTCACTTGTCAGACCATCTGCCTGGTAAGCAGAGGGTCGCGGGTTCCGCCCCCACTCGATTTGTTTCTCAGAAAAACAACAATTTCATATTCATTTCAGTACAACTCAAACGGTCATAATTTCAGGGTCATACAATAGTCACACCGTTGCTTCACTTGTTAATTTGGAATGAGTATGAACAGTGGTAACGCGTCCAATGGGGTAGTGCCCCACCAGTGATTTCGAGCAAAATGGTTTTTTTTATTTAAGAGACCATTCATGTTTGATAGTTAAACAGTTTATGCAATCCACACTCGAATCACTTCCATTCTTACAGCTAATTTAAAGGAAATCATAAAATCTGCCACCATTTGCCATGGTGTCTCTTGAATTGATCAAAGGCCAACAGCGAATTGAGGGACATTGGGAGAATTTAAAATGCCCCAAATGACATAAGTTGTGGCCAATCATTTGATCCATTTGAATTCTTCATTCAATCTGGTGGTATTTACTGATTGGTTTACAGCAACTAATTGCATCATCATGTGGGGCACTTGCTAAGGTGTCCCACTGTATTCAATGCAACTTTAAAGAGTGATATTACAATGGCCATTGTGTGGTGAATTCATTTGATTGGCTGAAACTCCTTTGCCATGAGATGCCGGTCAAGTTTGAAAGTGCCCTGCCAGCAAACAAACTTGATGGAAACGAATGCTCTACGTTTATAATTGTATGATGCATGTTAGTGATTGTAAAGCAAAGTGATGACAGTAAAGACGTAAGTGGGCTATGTCACGCTGTTTTTAAAGGAGCAGAGATCCTCTGACGTGGTCCAAACAATGCTCAGCTCGTGCCATGGGGTACTTCGAGCATTCCCTTCTTCCCTTCATGCAGAAGGTAAAGCAAACGGCAAAAAATTGTGCTTTTCAAACACAGAAATCCATCCATTATTTACAATATTTGAATATAATATTTGAAACCAAAAATTTCATAATCATATGATTTAAAGCAGAACAAGATTTATACTCAGAGGATGGCTATCACGGGGCACTTTAGCTGTTAAGGATAATGTGTTGAGTTCAATATCCTGAAATCAATTCCTGATTAAGAAAGACAGCTATATTTTAGGGGCGGATCCAGGGAAAACGTTTACGGGTGCTCAGAAATAGGGGCCGTGGGCTACGCCCTTGGGGAACTTTCGATCACGCCCCTAGACTGATTTAGGTAACAAATTTTCCCTACCTTTGCAAATATCTGTTGATAATTGAAAAATGGAAGAGGCTTGCCAGTGGGAATTTATTATGCAACAAGGCTACAGCATGAGTCGCAAATTCGGTGTGCCAATAGTATGAGGGTGGATATGACACCGTTTTTGAACATAAGCACAGTCCTGCAATTGATTATGCTAGTTGGTATTGTTTTAATATTTGACATAACAGTAACACGTGTTCTGAGAAATTTTATGGGTGCTCAAGCCCCACGAGCACCCCTCTAGATCCGCCCCTGATATTGTATTCCTGATCATTTCTGTTGGACATTCTTGTGTAATTTGGGAAGAGGTTCTGTTGATTTTATCAAAATACATCGTAAAGTACGGAAATTCCTTTATCAACGTTTTCAGAATTTCCTATCTCCAAACTCAACTACTTAAGACATCTCCCCAGAAATAAATGTCTAAAACTTCAGTAGCAACATACGCAATTTTGCTGTTTCTGTTTTAGCCTAGTGTAAAAATGTGCTATCTCGATCTCATTTTGTTGCTAGTTAGCAGTTACCTTTCAACAATGTATAGCAATAGTCCATGAGTTTAGTATAGCACAAAGACTTCTCGTTGGCTCTGCTGAAGACGAAAAACTCCACCAGCCGCTACTGAGCATGAAGAACTGAGAGGGTGACCAACTGCTCGTCTCATTTTAGCTTGATTGTCTTTTTTAGCAAGACCATTTCCAGCTTTCAACTAAGAAAAAACTTTTTCTTCGTAACGGTATTCTTTTTACATACGTCATGTAAATTCTTTTACATACCCTGAACTGCGACGCAAAATGTTATACCTAGTTACGAAAAATTTGTACTAGTGTCATGGCAAGTGCATCTTTTTATGTACTAGAATGTTTCTAGATTACCTCAAAATTCTTTCGAAATATGGAATCAAAGAAACAACAGCTCTATCTAGAAGTCAGGTGACATAATTTTAATGTCAGTCTTCAAGACTATGTCAAATTGTATGTTGCGAGTATTGGTTTTCAAACAAGGATAACAAAGTACACGTTTTTACGCAAAGTCCTGAAATCTTGAGGATGGGGCTTGCCTTCTTTGTATTACTTTGTTCCTCTGAATCTTCCCTTTATTATCAGCATCATGTTATCAATCATATTCTTCGTATTTCTTTCGGTAACTTAATGGACAAATTTTGTACATATCACAAACTTGATTTATCTCAACAAAGTGAATAAAGTAAACGAGATTTTACAGCAAATGAAATTTGCATTAGATTCATATTGAGGTTTAATGTACCATTAAGCAGGTTTTGCATTTTCTTCATCAGAGCACTCTTTCAAACATTTAACAGGGGTTTACACTAATACATGCAACGGAGGAGATGCCTTTCTTTCAGCAGCGAGCACTCTATGCTATGCAAAGGTCTTCTGATTCCACATACAAATTTCTTTAGTTTGCATGTAAAGTGGTTTGTTGATCATCCAATTGTGGATCTGTTCATGTTCGACTCCCAGGTAGCCATAATCATAACTTTACTTCTGTTTTCTCGCTTCAGCCTGTATTTCTTGAATAATTTTCAAAAGACAATCTACTGTGTACGCTCATATCAACAAAAGTATCATCAATATCATTTTCTTTCTCAACTTTCATGAAAATATTCAGTATTGCCCTGCCATCCTATGTATGAAAACAGTTCTTTGCTCTTAATTTCATCCTCTAGAAAGCTAGCTAACTTCTTGTAATTATTTTGTTTCAAAGCATTTCCACATTGTCAACGTAGGATCACTAAGGTGTCGCATGTCAATCAGTTCTTGGTTATAAATGATGTTTGGAGTCAGGGGAGAAATTTTGCGAATTAAAAAACGCGATTGAACACCAGGTGTGTTTTTTGTGATTGATCTTGAGTCTTAGTTCTATTTTACGTAGCATTACACTGGCGACGAGTAACAAAACCTAGTTTTCATCCATATTTCTGTCTATCTATCTCGGTTCAAAGTTCAATATTGTTGCTTTGTGCATCTTAGCTCAGTCAGTTTCAATTCGGCCTGTACCAGAGCTTTTTCTGGATGCAGATATTGGTATAAGTGTTTCAAAACGGTGGAATAACTGGTTGGCAGACTTCGAGATGTTTGTTATTGCTAACAACGTTACAGATGCAAAAGGAAGAGACCGTTACTTCTATATCGGTCAGGCTCACGAGGTCACGAGAGTTTCAAACAACTTTCCGAGACAGACCGCTATGATGAATATGAAACGGTGAAAGTAAAACTTACAGAGTATTTTGAAGTACAGAAGAACTGGCAATATAAAGTGCATTGATTTAGACAAGCTCACCAAAAAAATCATGAGACTTTGGATCAATTTTGTACACCTTTCAGAACATCAGCTGATACTTCTGAATTTCAAGATACCGATTTTGAGATTGAGCAACAAATACTTGGGGCATCGTCTTCTAAGTTTCGGAAGCAAGCATTGGGATATCCAAAGTTTAATTAAAAGGCGATGTTATCGGGACGCCGCCGTAATGAAGAGTATCTTGCAGGCAAAATTGAAACTCGAGATAAACCTTATTTTGAAGCCAATCAACTTAAATCCAAAAGCAATTCAAATTGTTTTGACTTTAGTAAAAATCTTCTACATGCTGGTTAATGCCCAGCAAAAGGGATAACATGACGTGGCTGTGGCAAGAAAGACCCTTTTGCCAGCATTTGTAAATTGAAGAAAGTTTTAAATCAAAACACATGAAAGTCACAAACTATTTGGAAACAAGTTACTGAACGACTCAATATTGATAACGATGTCAGTTCTTCTGATTATTTGTCGGATTACACATATGCGCTTAACAATGAAGTTGTGAAAAGCCCTCTTGTCAACGTCAAGGTATGTGATCGTTCTTTTAAAATGATTATTGACAGAGGTGCTTTTCTTAATATGATTGACTCGAGCACCTTTTCAAAGATGAAAAATACTGAATTAAAATCCTCCAATTTAAAAGTATTTGTATACAATCCTTTTGCATTGGCAACATTTTACGTCGTAAAAGCTGCCCATAGCGGAAATCTTTTATCTGGCTCTACTGCCAACAGCCTCGGATTTAATCAGTCTTTTTTATATTAGTGTCCATTACTGACTGTGATCTTGATCACATTCTGCAAAAGTATTCTTTCATGTTTAATGGCTTGGGAAAATTAAAAGAAGAGACTTTTCCTCAACATTGATAAGTCTCAAATACGAAAAGCACAACCAAAGAGAAGAATACCATAGCATATGTGACAAAAGTTGGAACATGCATTGAAAGAGCTAAGAAGAGTCTAACATTATTGAAGGGCTACCAGAAACTGAAGGTACTCCATAAGAGGTCCTAAAAAAGATGGTGGTGTCTGCATTTGCTTGGGTATGGATGAAGCTAATGTAGCTAAACAGAGCGTATGTCACCCCATACCAACCATCTATGAAATCAGCTTTGATTTGAATGATGCAAAATTTTTCAGTAAATTAAAAGTGTCCCAGGCATAACACCAGCTAGAACGTGATGTAAAAAGCCGATACATGTAGTAAATACTTGGTATTGTATGGTTACAAGTTCCTGCATTATCGCACAAATCCATCAGCTGAGACTTTTCTATATACCGTAAAGTGTCAACCGCACAGTTTAAGGGGTGTGAAAAATCTTGCAGATGACATTATTGTTTATGGTAAAACAAGTAGCATAATGATAACTTGGAGAAGTATCTTCATTGTCTAAAGCAGAAAGGCTTGTCTCTGAATTGACAAAAATGTACGTTTCTCAAATCCACAATTAATTTCTCAGGTCAGATATTTTCTGAGGATAGTACATATTCTGACCCGAAAAGAACTGAAGATCTCCTGACTGCTGCTGTTCTTCAGAATGTGCATGTAGTACAAAGTCTATTAGGCATGACAAACTACAGCAGCAAATATATTGCAGATTTTGCTACAATTACTGCACTGTTATGTGCGCTAACGAGGAAATATGGATGATTTGAACGTACTGATTGGCATCACTTTGCTTTTAGTTCCCTTACAAAAGCATTATCGTCTGCACTAGCCATGGCTTACTTTAACAAAAATAATGAAACATATGTGCTTGTTGATGCTAGTCCTGTTGGTGTCAGTGCAAATCTGTAGCAGAAGTCTGTCTGATCAGAAGAGCCACAAAGCTTTGAGCGATATGGAGAACCGATACTCGTAAACTAAAAAGAGGCTCTTGCCATCGTGTGGTTAGTCGAACATTTCCATATTCTTGTCGAGCAAAAAATCCTGTAGATTAGTTCTCACATACCACATCGGGCAGTATTACACACCGATAGCACATGGCTGAACAATATATCAATTTCATTACCACGCAAAGTGTTCCAAAAGTCACAGCATTGCAAGAAAGTGCAGAAGTCAAAAGTAATGACCGAAAAAAAAAACAAGCACTCCACACTGATATCCTTCTAAAGCAGTAGCGTTTGGAAAGTGTGAAGAATTAACATTTTGAAAATTCTTGACTTTATGGACTCAGTGGAAGCCATATAGACAGGAGCTTTATCATGACATGAGTAGTATACTTTTTATAAGGTACATATCGAGAGATACATCTCCCGTCATCAGGCTAGAAAATTTTGCGAATTTTGTGTATCCAGTCAGCAGTCACCTTTATTACAGCAACTTGTCTGATAACAGGTGTTTTGACCTTATTTTTCGAGCAATGAAAGAATTTCGTTTCAACTGACACTCTTCAGCACTCTAGGATCTCGTCAACTCTAAATGTACTGCCCGAGATGTGGCACACGTTAAGTCTAAAATGCATGCATTTCCCTACTCTTTCTTGCTCACTCAGTACCATTATGGACATGCAAAGTCTACAGCTGTGTTATCGAATGGCCTAACCACTCTGATTCTAAATCCAGGCAGAGGTGAGAGCTGCTGTAACATTTGGTCTGTAATGACGTAACACATATTGCAAGAATGAAAAATACTATTGACTTTGCTTCGCATTTTTGGTATCCACCATCTCTCTCTTAGCGCTTCCATAGTACTTGTGACCCCCAAATGCCTGATGAATGGAAATACTGAATTAGCTGATTAATAAAATCACCTCCCTCCAAATTCGTTGGCTAATACAATGGTTCTCTCCCTCTGCACTTCCAAATGCCTGTCTCAATATAATCTACCTCTATCCGCCATCCAGAATGTTCGACTTTACTTACATAACTTTTCCGAAACTTCTTACTCCAAGCTGTTGAAGCTTCAATAATTTCTTCAGTTATAAGTGGACCGGTAAAATTTTACTTTCTTTGCATCTTCGCCAGACAGTTCTTTATAAACGTCAACCCCATGCAATTACCCCAATGTTCATGGGGATTTCTGAAGTAAAACTTAACCCTCTAGAATGAGTATTATTACATATTGATAGAAATGTATAAGAGAGGTTGCTAACAAAATAAAGTGTTTTTTACAAGCTGACATAATCCAAATACTACAAGTAAGAAGCGTCCTCTGTCAATGTAAAGGTAATTGGATTGACAAACTGTGATACGCTTACTGCAAATCATGTTGCACTTGATAGCGTTATTTTGCAAAGCTAATAGCATAACATTACTTTTTTATTTTAGAATAGAATAAAGATTCTTTCAAAATCAGGAAAAACAGGATTGAGGGGCAATTAACTACAAATAGTGTATGCATAGCCCTAATATCGAGATAGGTAAGAATCTATTTGAATACATAGTTGCTTAAAAAGAAAAGTCTGTGACATTTCTCATCATGAGTATGAGTAAAAATTACCAACCTTACAAGTCACAAAAATTTAATTAAAGCACAACACCTTGAAAAAAATTTGTAAGCCAAAAATGGCAATCTATTGCGGCGATCCCTTTTAACTACCAAACTTAGACTATTTGAGTATAAAGTCTTATTCTTTCGGATCTACATTGCATCTTGCATTTTCAAATACAATAGCAACATTAAGCTCAAAACAACAATTACTGTGTACTTTACCTAATTCATAATATTCAAGGTTAACTTCCCAAAACTTTAACAAAGCTTCGGAAAAAACCCAATTATTAAGATATAGTAACTTTAAAATTAGTCCTGATGATGAAGTGACAATAATGTAATATCTGATGCAGGCAACATGACAACGTAAGAAAAGAAATGGTTTATATCGTGCAATGCTCTGTCCGAGTTCTTTCCTAGCCCAACCTGTGATACCGAGTCTTGCATAGCTTTAAATGATCCTGATTATCTCTAGACATCAAGGTATTTCATATGCAAGGCAAACTGCAATCGCTCCAAAAGTACTTTCTATGTTCATAATGAGGACTTCGATGTGAAGTCTCTATTCTCTACTGGCTCGATTGCTACATGCTACACCAATTTCATCAAATTAGTATCCCAACTTTTTCTGCCAATAGTTTAAAAAGCGAAGACTATGTTACTTGTATCAGGCCGGACATAAATATCTGAAACCAATGCCTTATGCCATTTGGGTGATGACAAAGTACACAAAAGTTACTAGGAACTACAATATGTAATTTGACTGAAATCCAAGTTTCAAATTCTCTTATGCAAAGCACCCTTTAATCTTGTTGATGATTTTCAACTGGTCTGTTACTTATGTCTGTGTTAAGATTACTATGTATACTAATCCTTCATCTAAGATACATCACATCAGTCATGTAAGTTTCTTCACCCTGAACTTGCGTACAAATAGGAGAATGCAAAAAAATTACTTCTCCATCGTTCTATAGCCAAACTTTCCTATGTTATGCTTATTGATTTCAGATCTAGCTTATAATGTCTTAAATATGACATAGATGATTGTTAAAATAATCAACGCTCACATTTTTTCTCTGCCATTGTCACTTCACGGCAAAAGAGATGGAACATATGTTAATGAATTAAGAACAAAACGCAAATTCCTCAAAATTTGGAATCGCCGAAGATTCGATTTACATTGACATTATTGCCTACGACTACCTCATTTCTTATCTTTGGAGCTACTATACATCTCTCTACGGATCCGCAGCCTCTTTAAAGAACATAGAATTGCTATCCCACCAAGACAACACAAAGCAATGCCTATCGAACTGACCAGAATCATGTGTTTGAACAGGACGGTCCCAATCAATGGGCCTAAAAAACTCGCCAGTTTCATTCTAATGGCAATGACACTCTGCATTAGACCTTGTGTTTCCATCGGAATCACTTTAGAAAGAAGTGACTTTGTAGCTACTGTTTCGAGCGAATACACAATGCTCATGAAGATAATTGAGCCTGAATAAATAATGGTAGCCGGTATGTGATCTTTCTTCTCGATCTGATAAACGATTAATAATGTAAACATCAATATCTGTCCTATTGTTGCAAACAAAATACTCTTGATCTCAGAAAGATTTCTTAAGCAATACCTTAGAAAAAGTAAAAAGAGAAATATAATGACTGCACTGACCACACAAAGCACTGACGTGCTTACAACATGCCAACCTAAGTCTTCCTGTGTAACTAGAGGAAGGACAATTTCTGAAGACAAATAATACCAGCTAAAATTAAAGGTAATAAAATGTATTGGTAATATGTCAACCGAAAGAACTTCCTTTAAAGATTCCGCTAAGGACAACGATGATGACTGTTCTGTTACTTGGTTATCGCTTTTGATGAATTTTAATTTATCTTCTTTGATTTTCATGCTACAGTGATCCTTGAATGCTGAATGAGCTGATGTATTCCTTTTCTCTGTGCAGATAGAGGAAGATGTTTCTCCTGTTAAGGCAGAGGTACAAGAATTGTCTTCATACCCTTCTTGGCAAGCTGACTCGTCTAGAATGGCATCTTGATTTACAGAAGCAGATGAGCCGATAATAAATGTTTTAGTGACGTCACATACCATTATTAGGGTTAATATCTCCAACACAAGCCATATAACAGCCATAACAATTCCTGCTGCATTCCTATAATCGATTTTCCACTCGCCAACATGAAAATTTATATGAATGAAAGCATAGTTCATTGCAGGTCCTAATAACAATCCTATCGTTCCTGCCATCTCCACCAAGGCAAAATTTCTCGCTCTATCCTCGGTCTTTGTGAAATTTGTAATCTCACTAAATGTTGCCGATGTTCCTGAAGATCCCAGTCCAACGATCAAGCGTCCGCTTACCATTACCCCAAAAGAGAATGGCAGGGAGTACATCAAGTTACCGACGATACTGAAAATGTGCAGGATCAAGAGAATTGCTTTAATACTTAGTGTTTTGTCATAAATCCTGCCAATTATTGGAAGTAAAAGAATTCCTGATAGTTGATAGCCAGAAGCAACAATTCCATAAACCCAGTATTGAACTCCAAACATCTTCAAGTATGGCCACAGGGATGCAAAGATAGCACTATATTGCATTGCCGAGACAAGCCGTCGTAACGTAAACAGAATGAGCGCCTTCTTCCTTTTAGAGTAGAATCGTGGATCACTAACCTCAAGTTTGTGTATGAGCTCATCATTCGACATTTCGCAGGACTTATAAAAGCTCACATTTGATGTCCGGCTTCCTCCTAGCTCTTAGAATGAGAAGAGGCGGTAGTGGTCATGTGTAATCGAAAACGTCTTGTATCACATACGAGAAGAAGCATACACTAATGCGAGTTTTGTACGAGTTTATGGCGATATTTCGAGGAAGAATTTTACATGTTTTCTTTCTTGTACAATAGAGTGTTCTTGAAGCGTGAAAATGAGAAGATAGTCAGTAGATTTCTTCCTCTGCAAATCATCCTGTAGTTATAAAGCACAAGTGATCGGTTGGACACTAGTCTTTTGTATTGAGAGTCGTGCGATATAATATTTTGGTATATATAGGCATTAAAGTATTGTGGTAAAGGGCAGCATGAAATGTCCTTACACTTACAGAACTTTATTATAAGATAAACAGGAGTGATCACAAAATGATGTACTAAGTTCGTCAGTGCTGTTCAACGTAAAATCCAATGTTAGGAGTGGCAAAGGACAGCATAACAAGAAGGTGTATGACTTTAAAAAGCAGAGAAAGAAGTGGCTCAAGTGCATATAGCCAAGCCATCTAAAATTGGGTAAGTAAAGCAAGTTGCCAGAAAACGTAGGCCAGGAATTGAACGACAAAGGCCAGATGTCCAGTGGTTTTCTCTGTGTTTACAATCTCTAGCACAGAAAAGAGGACAAATTAATCTGTTGGGCTTGGAGCTAGTCGGAATATGATAGCTAGTCAGAATATGCTTAGATGTTGGGATTTCTTTTTCGATTTCCATAAATTTCTAGTACATCAGTCAGTACCAATTGCTGATGGAGCATGACTGAGAAAATGTGGTGTCGGAAATATCACAAAAATTGGAGAAGTGGATGTTTTAGATCAGTGCTTTTCAGCCGGGGTGCATGTGCACCCCCAGGAGAGAATCAAAAGGGCCAAAAGGTGGATGAGATGTAAAGGGGGAATTAGGGTAATGGAAGTAAAAGGGGGATTTGGAGATGAATGAGAGGTGGAAAGCCGCTTATTATGTGGCACCCCATCTAGATACTGGCTGGACTTTTGCTTTCTAGCACACCAAAGCTAGATGGGCGAGTAAGAGGAACTGTTTGGACAGAATTGTATGATGCATTGACCGAGTTTATAACTTATATGGAGGAAATGAAAAGAACATGGAAATGAACGTGGCCAGAGTTCAAATTGGCTGCCTTTCAACATCCTTGCAAGCCAAACTGTCTTAATGCCAAACTTCAGGGGAAATTCAAGACTCTCACCGATGCAAAAATGAAAATCTTTGGATTCATCACAAAGATACGATAAAATGCAAAGGAATTGGGGAGAGAAGAATTTGGTAGTTTCTTCAGGCTCATCTCTTGCTAATGATCATCGCTAATCATATTGGACAGATGATTGATGACTTCATACAGCATTTTATTTGAATTCAATGGAAATTTCCACTTTTTTACAGTACTTGTTGATCGATCTCAGTGAAATTGTACCAATGATAAGAGATGCGATTGCTGAACTACAGAATGAAGCATGAGGTGAAACATCAACCCATGTAGTTAGCTCATGAGATTACTAAAACGTATAAAAAATTGAGCAAATAAGTCTGGATATACCTATAACGTTCCCAACATGATATTTTATCAAATGCGCTTTCAGTGCAGTGACGGACATCTTGTCCAGAAAATGTGGTGGTCTGGAAATCATTGATCAACTGATTTCCAACATTCCGGCAGTGACCCAACAGCGCCAGGCTCAAGGGTCCCATTCACTTTCGCAGCTATCGGTACATGACATTTGTTTGTGAAAATACATATCGTTTTTGATGACACTCGTTGACTTACTTATTTTCTCTCCTTGATATATAAACGCTCGTAAATGCATATGATGAAAGTTCTGACAGTTCCTGAAAAACAAAAATACTATTGAGTGCCTTCCATCCCCGGCTAATTAAGTTTTCGAGAATTTTCTATCACCCCGCTCTCACTCCAGACGCCCTGCTTAGTACAATTAGGATTTCTGTTGGAGGTAATCTCTGTACTTTTCCTTTCATACCACTAGAATGACACAGGATACTATGTAACTTTATTCGAACCACTCGTTAATCAATCAGATACAAAATTATGAAATTCCAACGCATGTTCGAATACGCCATTAATCAAAATAAGGTACGAATTTTGAGCCCCGCCTACAGCTGCCTACCAGCTCATTAAGCTTTCCAAGTCTTTCAACCACCACCCTCGCTTATTCAAGCCCCCTCGGCAATTAGGTACCCAAGAGTACACATTAGCATTCAAAACACAATTTTTGCGTGTGGGGATGACAAGTGTTGAATGGGAACAAAAAGGTTGAGAAGCATTGGTTTAGATATTAGATTATGTTACCAAATAGTGCAGAAAGACATCACTTCTTGTGAGTTCTATCACCAACGATTTCAAAAGAATCTATGAAATAAAATTTAGATTTGCAAATGAAAAAAATCAATTTTATAAACCAAGAAATTTTTTACAAATAAAAGCGTTATTCTAGAATCACGGAAAAGAATACTCAACGGATACACGTTATGTTTTACTTTTTGGAGCAGAAAGACACAGAGACGTGCAGAGGATTGAAGAGAGTTGAATTATGGTCTTGCAGAAATATCCTAAGAATTGGATGAATGAGAAAGACCACTGACAAGAAGATGTTGGAGACGGGCTTAAAGAAAGTTGGTCAACGTAATTAACAAGAGGAAATTAGATTATTCCAGACGTATAATGAGGCATGATAATGTACAGAGAGAGGTGCTGTTGGGCAAAGTAGACGGAGAAAGGAGTAGAGGCAGACAGAGAAGTCTGTGGTTAGATGAGATTAAGGAATGGAGCGGCGAAAATCATTGTCCTTCATTCGCCACCAAAGACATAGGGTTAAAGGGAAATCACCTCTTTAGAAATAGTTCCATAAAACAGCAATGTTTCTATAGCTAAACGATATTTACGTCTTCGTTATAGCTTTTATGAGAGATAGACTGTAGGAAAAGCAACAAACGAGGTAGAAAATTCACTGCAGATTAAATCAAACTGGTTTATTAGGTATTAGGAGGCTGTTCAGGGAAGCCTAAGATAAATTTAAGGTCATTGGTTAAATTGTAACGACACTGAATCAGTTTTGTAAGTTGGTGAGAAAGGATGAGGCTTTAGAGTGAAGCTTCTCGTCTTTAACTTACACATACCAACGCTGATTATTACATGAAAAAATCCTCACAAAATGGTTTAAAGTCAAAGAACGAGTATCCTGAATGCATTGAACTGACAGAAGCCACAGTATCAAATCTTCAAAAAATGTAAATATATAAAGTGACGGATGTAGGGCTCGATGCAATGATTTGCAGAAAACCAGAAGATTATTTGTCTCCGCATCAATGTCATCATAGTAAGAGAGCGATACGACCGTTCCTAAAGCTTAAAGTGATTAAGGAATGACTTCTCTGATTAGCCTTTTAGAACTTTATCAAAAAGTGTTTAAGTGCTAGTGTTGGGAATTATAATATTGTTGTGGCAATCACTTCAAGAGCTTCTTACTGATTAGTGAGATGCTTTGTTTTCACCATCTGCGTTATATTGGCTTACCTGATTGAGACCTGTGTGACCGATATTGGCTGTCCGGGTCAATGCCAGTTCAGAACTTACTGCAATTTTCTATCAGGAAATGACTGTGTCATAGAAATATTTTTAGGGAAAGCACTTTCTAGAAGTTACTATCAAGAGATATGACATTATATTCCAGGATGTTCTAGAAGCCACATTGTATAATATAAAAAGGCTTGATTTCAGTAGGAAAATCAGTCTTCAGTAGTTAACTGCTTTGTAAATAAGGGAGATTGTTGAGAAGATATTATCAAAAGGACTTTTAATCATTGAGTCATGAGCAGGGCGATCTATATAACAGGCCTAGCCAACATGCACCAGGAGGCCACAGCTGGAGGCGATTGCAAAATATGGCCACACTAATGTCTTGCAATAATTTGTTTGAGCTATGATTATA
>JANTCA010049673.1:0-18205 GCA_024741275.1 Chironex yamaguchii
TGTAAACAATAACGTATTTCCTGTTGAGTAACGACTGTGACGTCGGCTTGAACGTCAACAACTTGGATGCTATTTGCGCCATTCACAAATAGTAAGGCCTGGATTTTGATTTAATGGAACATGATACATTTATTGCAAGACACATTATATAATAAGATACTAACATTAATGGTCTACATTACTCTGCAGCATAATGCTTGGCTAAGGACTAAAGTTGGTCTCTAGGCACAAACAGCATCTAAAGTGGTCTTGTCTTCATCTCGTAAAAATATAATTTGGCAACTTGCCTATTTATGCACTCATTTTATACTCATATACACTATCCTTATTGTAAAGTGCAGATGCAATGCTTTAAGTCTTAAAGTAAAAACAAATTTCTTTAAATGAGTAAATCAGAAAGTTACCTCCTGGTGATGGCAATATCTGCAGTGAATAAATCCAATCTACAATATCTTTTTTTGACTTTTGAACATGATTTAACGAGTCCAACATATCAAGGCCAGAGAGAGAAAAGAACAGCACTGTCATTCTACAAAGTAAAAATTATTCCAATTAAAGTTATGCAACACTTATTATTCAATTTCTAAACATATTGATAATGAATGAAAACTGTTGGATAGGGAGATTATATTAAAGATTACATCATAATTTGTATTAAAAATAAAAATTATACTAGCACACTATATCATACATGTCTATCAGTAACTTTGCTGAATAAGGGTCAGTAATATTGAATTCACACAGTAAGACATGGAAAAGTAATTTAAAATGCTTCCTTCATAAAAATTACTTTAAAAAAGTTCCTCTCATAAATTATAAAATGTGATTGTTACCTCCACTAAGGAGGTATTGTTTTCAGTGAACTTTATTAGCTTGACTGTCAGTTAGTTTGTCTGTCAGCAGGATTATGCCCAAAGTACCAAAACTACTAAATGGATCCTCATGAAAAAAATCACACAATCAGTCTTGATCCAAGTGAGATCCCATGAAATTTTCCTAGATCCTGGATCATTTTTTACAAAATGGAACCTTCATAGTGCTAGTAAGAGATAATCCAACAATAAACATGAAGACAAAGAGATCCTCTTATACTATAATCACTAATGGATTAACAAGCAAAATACCACCCAAAATAGCACCATGCACTTTGAAGGCGAGAAGCTGTACATAATTAAACCAATTCTTTACACAAGCAAACTCAAGGGCCTGTAAGACAAGAGTCAGGGAGAGAGTGGAACAAATGCATTAAGCTTGAGGATAGTGTAGACTGTACCTGTTAAAGTTCAAATAGAGTACAAATTGAATAATAGGAAATCATGGCATGGAAAACCCCTTTAATTGAATAATAATACTGGCTTGGTAGAGGTTTGAACTCTCAGAGTGCTTATAGTTTCTCTTAAACCCTGAATCACCCAGTTTTAGCCACAATCAGCTGTATGGGCAACATACTTTCATTGCCTTGTAACTTATGGATGATATCTCATGGGTGCAAAATGCCTAGATGCATGTGGGTGCAGATGCAGCCAGCTATGTCTTAGTCTTAGGTATGCAATAAGATTGTTTTAAGTTTATTTCAGTCTATTTGAAAGCAGTCCCTTCCCAAAATCAAATGCAAATAAGTCCCAGCTCCATAAGGTCTTTTGCGAAAAGTAAAGAGTATGCTTTAAGAAATGATTAGAAGTGTTGATGATCAATTAATGCATTACGAAAGCAACAATAAAAAAGGCTTTGTGAAATTGAGCAAGCACTTCATAGATTCGTCTGCCAGTAATCTAAAGAACTGTAAAATGTTATAGTGATAAGGAGTGTGAGCAAGATCATGAGGCAAACAGAAGAAACAAGAGATGAGTCACATGGTCTTGCCACCGAGTGAATGATTGTCTTCATGAAGAGTGTAGCTTTTGTGAGATCACAGTTAATGTCACTAAGGAAAGGTACAGAACAATCTCTTTAGCTGTGGCAAGCATATTAACTTGCTTCCACATTCTATATACCTTGTTTTACTGCCAAGGAAGCAATGGATCTGTTACTATCGTAAACAAGCCACACTCAAAGCACATTGCAACTGAGGCTTCAAGAAATTCTTTCAATACCCATGCTGTGTGATCAAGCCATTCAATCAAGCTGGCAAAAGAAGTAGAAGGGGTTTCTAACATCTAACAATGTCTCCTGATCATTCAAATATTGCATTTACATAGTTACTTGAAATGATTTGGGAAATTCCAGGAAATTATGTCTGTACCAATCTAAAAATAGGTAAAGCCTGGACTGGCATTCCATGCCAAGGAATACAAGTTTAGTATTGATGATATCTATAAGCTACAATGGCCAAGCTAAACCACCCTGCTGCATTTGAATCATTATATAATACTGATATTATTACCAAAAGAGCTAGCAGAAAGAGGCATGCATTTCCTTAGATGTGGCTATGGACATGTCTGGCTGAAGAGCTGTTCTTAACTGTTTGTTAACTTTCGCTGTTATTACGAAATGCCATCAGATGGGAGGAGGTCAACTGAAAAAAAAACTTAGTTCAGAGAACAAACAATGACTGATGTTTTCCGATGCCAATAACATGTGAAAAAAACATAGATGTAGTCAGGCTCTATATAGGTGGAGATGGAGAACTGGGGTCTTGCTCCACGCTGTGTACCATGTATCTTGATGAAAGCGGATGTACACTTCAAAAGTACTTCGAGGCAGTACACTTATGGTGTTAGATATCCTTGCCTTCTCAAGATTGAAGTACTTTGTATTGCATTAGAGGGATCAAGGAGGAAAATGACTGTGAAGCAAGGGCTTCTAAGAAATGTTTTCTTTCAACCTATACCTATCTTTCAACTCTGTTATTTTCTGATGTTATAATTATTTCTTATAGCTATAAATTATATTTTCTGTTGTTATGATTGATTCTGATAGTTTGGTTTAGACATTTTATTCTTTGTTATGGCTGTTTCGTATAGATATTGCTTAAGTAGTTTCAGAGTATGCATGTGCACACTTTCATCCTCCGCGTGCACAATTTTCGAATAGAATATTATATCATGCGTGCAGCTGCCATATTCGTCAGTGGTATTCGGTTGTTGCAATGGGCGCTAGCTTGACGCTTTTAACTCTTACAATGTAAATGCGTTCAAAATCTGAGTACTGAATATATTAGCATTTAACATAATACACACAACATGAAGACAATACAGATGTTTATCTTGAAGATATTGTCTACCTGCTTGTGTCCAGCGACGAGTAGGCAGTAGGCAACACATCCAGTCCACGTAGAAAAAACTTAATGTGTTTGTCACGATAAAATTTCTCATCCATTCGTTGGTCACAGACGAAATTGCCAGCCATTATTACGCCAAAACGTGTGTAATCTGTTACATGACGTGTGAACTAAATAAAAAGTTGGCATGACATTACAACGTCAACCGACTCCTGTCAGTCTCCATCCAAATTAAGTAACGCTTGACTTGTAAACCACAATTTCCCTTCCTGCTTTAATATTACTGCGCCAAAAACTCTAATAAGTTAAGGTGCATTCCGATAATTGTGTTGCGCTCCAGGATTTAAAGAGACATTGCTAAAGGAATCGGTACCCGTTAATTGAGAAAGAAGGAATCGTTTTAATTCTGCTCTTGAAGCGATTTCTATAAAAGTTTGATCCTCAATGGTTCAGATAATTTTGTGAATAAAGCCGTTTCTCTTTGCCATATGATCATCTAGACATCGGAGAAGTTGCTGTTTATGGAGGCATTTTCTTTCAACTCACAAGCTTTGTTTTTGATGTAGAGATCTGCAAGGAGTGCCTGTTTGGAGCACCCGCCAAGTTTATTATGCCTCGTTCTCACGCATTATACTCTCATTGTAAACCAGTCATGAAAACAAACATGGCTTCTCGGTCGAACAATGTAATTCCTCATCGCTATAAAAACTCACTTAAATGTATAGAAAGTAGGAACTGAAAGATCATCGCTAGCATGTCTGTCATTAGAAGTCCAAGGATTAACACTTACATCGTGCCCATATCATTTAATTTGCGACTGAGGTCCAGACCAGTGCAGAGCCATCTCTGGGCCCATGCCACGTTGAAAAAGGAGTACCCAAATAGACAACTGAAGACAGTCATATGTCAAAACAAAAGAAATGAACCTAATCATTCTATAGTTATCAGTAGTGAATGTATTCTGATGTTAAATCAGATAGTGACATTCTACTTAGTAGCAATTGCATAATTAAACCTGGATACACTAAAGCAACCTACAAGCAACTTGGCTTGTCACTGTTGATATTCAAAATTGCTAGACCATTTAATTGTTCCTGAGCCATTGTAGACCGAGAGTAGGATTTAATTTGCTTCAACACACTGAATTTGTCTCATTAGAGGCAACTGCTACTTGCAATTAAACAAAAACCCAAAATGCTGCGAGGCTATTTGGGAACACATTACCCAATCTCAGATCTAATAATTGACCATGAATGCTCTTCCGTGGCATGTTCTTTGAAATTTGCATCATAAATTCCTTTAAGAGGAAACATTTCATCATAAATGCTAGCAGGCTCGGGGCTAAGGGGAGCCTGAGGGGGCGTGGCCCCTTCTAATATTCAGAAATGAAATTTGTCCCCTCTCAAAAAATTATATTTCCTAATCTTTTTTCGATGTTAAATCACTTGTAAATTTTCATTGCCTAGCCAATCAGTTTGAATCTGATCTGGATTAACAGCTGGATTAACACCTAACAACGCCAAAGAAACAAAGAATCCAGTGTCGTTATCACTAGTGTCATCTTGTTGTCTTTCCAGTCTTATCACTTGATTTGATTTAAATCAAATAAGCTATGTAGAAAGGAGAATTTTCAAGATCAAATAAGCTATTTGATATGCAGTTGCTGAAAAGTGTTGATAAAGATTAGATTTTGAGTTGGGAGTTTTGGAAATGGCAAAGTTGTTGAATTATATTGCCGAAAAATGCAACGAAGTGATGAAGAAGATGAGAGTGAAACTGTTGTCTCGCCCAATGATGATTCATCGGTGGCAGAAAACGAGGGAGAAAGAAGCAGCCTAGCAAGTACCATTTCAAGAACTGATGCCGAAGAGTCTCTGAGGCCAATGCAGTTAAATCAAACAGAAGCTGTGCGGATTTTTTGAAAATAAGGAAACCGCACTTTATCCTACCTAAAAGATTACCTGAAAACGAAGTTTGGAACAAAACTGTGTCGTTTTAGTTCTGACTGGTACAATAAGTTTGAGTGGCTGGAATACAACAAAGAGCTAGACACCTGAGTTTTTTCCATGCCGAGCGTTTGTGACCTTCACAAACCTTGGGTTTCATGCTTGGCAACATCCAAGTGATAAGCTGAAAGGACTGTGTCGGCATAACGATTTCAGTATGCACAAGCAAGAAATGACTAACTACGAACAGCACATACGACTGAAGACACTAAATTATGACGCTGTGGCGTCAAGTTTTGCATCCACAGGCAATGGCTGTATGCTGTTTTTAACGTGACAAATTTTTAGCATGCTAATGGCCCTTTCGTGGCTCACATGAGGCATTGAAACCACTGATGATTTGTTTTGAGAACATTTTTGTTTTGAGAACATTAATTCACATAACTTACCAAAGAATGCCGCATACGTTTCACATGACATACAGAACGAAGTGATTGAGACATTAGTATTCCTGGTGAAGAAGAAAAGTGCTGAAGGCGTACGTGGAGCGGAACTTTTAACGATTATGGCAGACAGCACAACTGGCAAAAATTGAGTAGATGTTCAGGGGTCAGTCTGTCTTTAATTAAGTGCAGATGGCAAAGTAAAGAACCATTGTCTGAACACGAAAGGAATACATGATTGGGCAGCTAAAGGTGTTTTTGGTTCTATCAAAGAGGTTTTGGACAAATTGAATATATCGACAGATAGTCTTGTGTTCCAATCATTTGATGGAGCTAGTGTTATGTCAGGAGATTATGGGGGTTTGTGATGACTTATAAGTGACTTCCGTAATCACTACATTCTTTATGTTCACTGCTTCTTGCACAAGATTCACCTTATAGTCTGTTCAGCAGTACAAAACATTGAAGCAATAAAGGAGTATTTTGCCATCCTCAGCACACTCAGACACTTCTTCATGAAGGCGGCTGCCTCAGAGTCATACGATGGTACAGCACTGAAACGCATAATTGCCATATGATGGTTTGGCCATTTCAAAAGTACCAGCAACATCAACAGGAATTATGCTGAGATCAACCAAGCCTTGTCGATAGCATTGGTAAGCAAGAAAATAATGTGAGAAGACCACGCTCTGGCAATTGGACTCCTGAGTGAAGTAAGACATAATGAAGACGATTCATTGTTTGTATTTATTAACACCATGTTAATGGAAGTGCCCAGGCCAATTGAAATTGTTGTAACAGTCCTCAGATGAATGTCTAATTTCTGCCTTAGAAGTGGTAAAATTCATCCAAGAGAATGTAAAATCACGGCGGGGAAGTCATGTCAGAAGAAAATTTGCAGGAGCTGACAGCCGATATTGTAAGCAGTGACAATGTATGCCAAAGACAAAAGCGTACTTAATGTTTTGAAAGTGACGTTAGCAAATTGGCTTGGAAGGTTGTGGTAAATGGGTAAAGGGCGTGGTACCCCAAAACTTTTCTCATGTGGTGCTTGGGGCTCCCTCAAGAATCTCTCGCTAGCTCCGAGCTTGAACGCTAGTTGAAATATGGCTTGAGTATCGCAATTGAAACTGACCAGCCTTTTGTAACAATTCATTCTCTTCTAGTTACTCAAAATGCCACAAGAATCCAAAAAGATCACTGGTCTCTTGAACTGCAGAAAATCGACGCCAAAGACCATGGAAAATACAATTAATTATGCTGAAAAGTTCAATACCCTAAAGTGATTTTCAGCGTATTTTTGACTGGTGCACCTTCTATGAATTTCAACACTAGACGTCACATTGACATTGTTGGAAATACTTCTGTCACTAGTTTTTTCCATGACTCTCTTAGTTTCTTGATATAAGCCAGTAATTGATCAATGTTGCCCCTTTCTGTACCTAAGGATTTGTCTTGAAACTCTATAATCAAGTTGGCTTCATGGATCACTGTGAAACGTTTAGCTGACATCAGAACACGTTCGAAGGTATCCAAGTATTGTGTCATACCACAAACATCACTCGGACACTCTGCTGATAGATTTTTGATTTCACTCAAGTCAACGACTGCACTTATAAGAACCTAGATGACGATCAATTGGTCTAACACAGCCAATTCTTGCTGACAGGAAGGTATTTTTCAATATCTCCCATCGCTGTGGACTTGAGCTAAAGACATTGAATAATTTCTGTTTAATTCCAAGGAAAGTTACAGCTTTAGTGCAAGCCTCAGCACAGCTCGAGAAAATGCCGTTTTCACTTTGTACTTTATATCCTGAGCACCAATATACTTCCCTGCCATTATTGAGCCATTGTCGTGTGCTTGATCTACAGTATCATTCATGTATAATTTAAGACTTACTAATAAACCTAATACATCCTCTTCAATTTCTTCTCCTGTCTTTTTTGAAAACTCATGGAATACAGTAAAGCGTTCTTCAATTGCAAAACTCGTATCCATCCTTTTCACATTTCTGATGATGAATGACAACTGTTCTGTTTGAGAACAATCAGAGATTCCATCATCAGCTATTGTAAACTACTTGGCAGATTTGATTTTTTGAATAATGCTTTTCTTGCACATATTTCAATAAATTCCTTTTGTATTTTGCTTCATAGGTAGTGTAGTTGCAGCTCTTCTTTATTCTTCTAATCATATTTCATCAGAAGCTTAACAATGCCCACAAAAATTTTCAATGTTTCTATCACCAAATTGTTCAGATGAACCACAAGGCCCTAGCCCATGATATAAAGAATACGGTGAAGAATGTTTTTCCATTTGTTACTTTCAGCCTTCAGTTAATCCATGATACACCTATCAATTGAGTGCTTCCTTTCACGCAATAGCGTTTTCCTTCTGCAAGTTTGGAATATGACCTTTTAATTTCCTTCATCCTTCATAAATACCCCATCCTGGATGTCTGCCCAATATACTTACATTACCAGCAGAACAATTACCGGGGATATACGGGAAACAGGGCACACAATACAATAATTGATCACCGGGCTCCACCACAGCCAGTCCACGTGTACTTTTCTCCATTAGTCAGTGCTACATTCAAAGTACGAGTTGGGAAGGAGTGATTATTTTTATCCTTCGGTACATCAGTTGGTACTTCAAATGTATCTGCTGTCAAAAGTGATTCCAACTCATTTCTACTTTGTTTGTCAATACAGCCAACATCAATTTGCAAAAGACCCGTATGACAGCGTGTTACCAACATTAATTTGCAAATGAACCGGATGATAATGTGTTAGCCTTAATCTCTTTTTCCAGCATTAGTTTCACACAACTGTTGGTTCCAATTCCAATTAATGTGACTCTTTGCCACCAGCTTCATTGCTATTGCGAGTGTTTTCTTCCACTCTAGCTGCTTAGTTGTCAGCATCCACACAAGTAAGATCATCCTCTAATTTAGACTGGTGGTGATGCTTTAAAAACAGAAAGTCAGTAAATGACAATGGCTGTCATAAGCACAGATGCTGATAAGCTACTTCTTAACTTTTGCATTTTATACGCTTCACGTATAGCGTGCGTAGCTGAAAGACAGATTACTAGAGAACGTTTTAATGTTTATTTTGCATCGTCAGATCTGATCATACTGCAATCCATCAAGTTATAGTTTACCGTCTTTGTGCGGTTATCATATGAAACAGGTGATATAAAACGGAGCATCTCTTTGCCATAGTTAAGAACTAGGCTGCACATATGAGCGGACTCCCCTTATGCTGATACTTTTTCCCTTATGGATAACATATTCAAGCAAAATTACCTGCCATTATTGCCGCTTACTACCCTACACTTCAAGCAATCATCATCTTGCAGCCTCGGCCAAGATACAATTCACTACATCTTTCGGGTATACCCTAGCGGTCATTGCTGTCAGAAGGTCTTCCTTAGGTATGGCGGTGTCTCTGCATATGATATCCGGAAAGGTGAGTTTCCGAGAGTGTTTATGTGGTGAAGGATGTCTCCAAAGGTCGAAAGATGAGACAAGTTCGTCTTTGGCTCGTGCACAATGCCCGGCGAATTGGACACGTCTCGACTAAGCTTGATATTCTATATAGGTCTTCAAAGTTAGTTTGTAGAGTAAGATGTTTTTCCAGGAAAGATTTTGTACTCTTCTTAAAAGGCGAGTATAGCATCCAGCTAGGCGGCGGTGTTGCTTAGCCGACAGGATCCATGTTTCGGAGCTGCAGAGTAAAATAGGTTCTATAGTGACTCGGATGATTCTCGTTTTAATCTGATGGTCAAGATTAGATGTCCAGATCTTTTCCATTTTGTTACAGGCTGTTCGGTTTCATACCCATCATTGTCCTCATCATGAAAAGACTCCGATAAAGTTTCATCAAGTTGATTCGCACAACCTTCACATCCACACATGTCATTACAAAGATTATCTCCTTTCTTGCAGGGGCATCTCATTGTCCTGCAACGTTTTTTGCATTTACAATATATGTCTTTCAGGAGGGAATCAGGGACACAGTTTTCATGCATCCAATCAATTTGTATTTTGTTGTTTTCAATTCTTCATCCACTGTTTGCTGGTGTTGGCGCATTTATGATTTGTGTTACTTCTTGACTCCATATTGCTGCCTCGTAATTTGCCCGCTGTAAATGCTTTATAAGACAGTCTTTGTGGGATGGAATACTCTCGTCAGAAAATTGAAGCAAAAATTAAGCGAGACATGTTGTACCTTATTTTATTTACTCCTGTTAATTCCTTTTCACCATAAAATAGTGCTGCCACTGACTGTATATCCCTAAAAAGTGCATCATTAAGTAAATTAATTTAACACCTGCAATTATGTATTAAGATAATTCTGCTTATCACACTCAAAATTCCATTCTTTGATTTTACTTTTTCCATAGAATGAACTTGTTGCATCGCATCCTAGCAAATTAAAATGCACTATGAAAAAAATATCAAAAGAATTAGGACCTTAAAATCGAAATAATTTACATTATAAAGTGCATGATGAATTTTGTAAGATATTTTTGACAGTCAGAATGAAAATGTACAGTACAATCAACAATTGGCCAATAACAGCTATACAGGCTTATGGGGCAGGTCTTACAAGTTTTATTGTAGTTCATTCAAATACCATACAAAATTTCCGACAATAGTAGATGGCAAAAGTTTTTTCCTACAAACAGTGTTCTGGTATTCCAACTCCTGTTACTGTATAATAATCGCATTGACGAACACGTTCTTTTCTATTTTATTGAGTGTTAAGCCAACACAAACCGTCAACACATTGGTTACAGACAATGACCACAGAAATGTAACTTTCTTATGTTGATTTCATCTCGATGAGATTTTTATGATCAACTCGAATTTTGCGGGCTGTTAGACCGTTGCTTGATCTGCAGCGAGATTGCACCTCTTTGTCTAAAAGAGCTAGGAAAGCTATTTAAAATCTTGTTAAGATATTTTCAACAGTCAGTGAACAGGATGCTAACATCTGTCATCTATCATTTTCAGTTAGACTTGCAGTTATGAAGATGTAACCCTTCTCGTTAATAAAATACAATCTGAGGACAAAATACTGCTAACGCGTCGTGACTAGAATAAGTCATACGCCTGTGAGGGTCCATGTCTTAGTTTTGAGAATGATATTCAAGCAGCACGGATGATAGATTTGTGATGTTAGCACTTCACAACACCTACAAGGACAATTGATTTATCGGGTTAACGAACAAGAAATACAGTGAAACTGTGCATAACGGACATCATTTTAAACGAATACTTTTGCTCAGAATCGACTGAACTAAACGGGAGTATATTATATCAAAACCTCTTTACAGCGGACAGTTTATAACGGACACAGCTTTAAAGTAGACATCTAAGAAGAAATCGGAATGACAGATTTTGACTTGATTATTGGGACAGTACGGAAAAATTATAAAAAAGAAAACTTGATCAGACAAGTTTCATTACGAACAATGGCATTTGAGCTCTATTTTCACTTCATCTAACTGTCCATCCAGCCTGTACTTTTTTAGGCTCAATAGAATGATATTGAACAGGACTTTGCAGCCCATAGCCACCTCCAAAAGCTATTGTCCTGCCAACGATCTATCTCATACTATGTCAATCTCCTCTTTTTCCTGCTGTCTTCTCTATACGTCTCACTGAGTGATTTTTTCATTCTTTCGATTTTCATGCGTATCCAGTTTATGCTGTAGGAATCTACCTACTTACCTACCTACCTATCTATCTATCTATCTATCTATCTATCCATCTATTTATCTATCTAGCTGTCTGTGTGTCTGTCTATCTATCTATCTATCTATCTATCTATCTATCTGTCTACCTGTCTATCTATCGTACGTATATAGTAGACCGCTCTCCCGAGAGCTTACATTTATATGGATACTGGCTACACGCAAGAAAATATTGAGTCAAGTGTTTGAATGATGGACACAAGTGAATTGATATGGCAATGAAATAGTAAAATCATGTCGTTCATTTTATAGGTAATTAAATAAGCAGAATATTCAATTCAACTCGTCTTGCTGATGATTACGGCCTACCAACTTGCATTAGTCTGTATGCCACTGTTTATAGGAAAGAGATTAGAAGGTGCTCGCTAAGTTATCTAAACCCTCTTCTCAATTCGTAATATTCAGCAGGAAGAACGTTAAAGTGGATACAACACGAAGGCAAAGCTCTAATAACAAATTTAGTATTTAAAGAGGTCTTAATTTAAAAGGTTTGGATCAAAGCTGTACTGAAAAAATTTGCGGGAGAACTATAAGGCGACATGAGTTAATGAGCATTGTATCAGATGTGCAATGTTGTGCAAACCTTGGAAAAGTAGTGCTACCTTTGCGTGAGTCTGTCGGAGAAGGCTTCACGAAAATGGCTTTACGATAAGAACCGTGGCATTATCCAATGTCGCACTTTCATATTATACGAAGTTAGAGTAGAGAAATCATTTGTCCACAAAAACCGTCTGAAGCAGACAAAATTGGTTTTATTGTCAAGTTAGTAAAGACTACGTACTTCCTGCACGAAGACTTTGTCACCGTGAGAAGACACGGTCGGAATGTAGGTAAAACTAGACGTTGTATATACAGCCGATGAAGGTAACATGAACAGTAAGCCACAAAAGGTATCGAAACGTGTCTCTGATATACTAGAGCCAATATAAAGTCAATATTAATTGTTTAAAACAAATCTTATATCGAGAAGGTAGTGCATAACACCGAGAGGTTGCGTTTTGAATCTCATCGCCTGTTTTATAAACGAAGATTGCAATTTCCAGTCTTTTGTTACAGATATAAATTTGAGTTTCGCGGGTTTCTAAACTACAGAAATTATCCCAAAATTAATATTTCAACGTTAAAAAGAATTTTTTTCGAACTTATAAGTCATTGAGCTGGCCATTTCTGCTACAAACAAAGTTCTAGAAAGTTCCTAGGGAGCTTGCTGTTAATGAGTGTGTGCTCCTTTGTCTTCTCTCGGCAAAAGTCGTGTCTTAAAATACATGGGATTCGTTCTCGGAACCTTGTCATCTTTCAACTAGATCATTATGACTCTAAAACAAATATAATATGAATAAAATTGCGTTTGAAATAGATTTCTTAAATGACTGATTATTATAACAGATACCAGTAAAAGGCGACGGTGTGATAAACCTGACTATTATGAATCTGGCCTTGAAAATGAGCGACATTGCGCTAAAAACATACTTAAAAGCTTTTTTTCGTCTGATACTCTTCAGAGTATGAATCGTCAGAAAGGAAAGTACAGATATATGTTAACCTTTTTATAAGACAGATGGGTCAAAACTAGCCAATCATAAATCAGAAAGGAAAAGACAGAGAGCAAATGTCAAAAGCAAGCAAAACTTTTAAGTGTGCTTTTAAAGGTAATATCAACATTACCTTAAATCATGATTAAATAAGTTGCGTAGCGTGCCTCTTTTTATTAAGTTAAACAAATGCACTTACTTGACCATGATTTATTTCAATTTGTTGTTAGTGTTCAGTTAGCAATAAAAATACCTTACGTCGGATGTCTATAATATACAATAATTGGGCTTAATCCACCTTCGAAATTGCACCAAACCTACTTAGTGACAGATTTGTACCAGCTATAACAAGGTCATGAAATTTGTATCTGACATCTTGTTTAGTATCAGAGTCAACTAAGGAAATAGTGTTCTAGAGACACATGTTCTATGAAAAAGAAATTAATCCTGAGCACCTACAACTCAATTTCAATCAATTACAAGAGTCATCATGGATTTAAGTGCAGCAGAATCTACCATGTGCACAATCTATCATGCGAAAAAAATTTATCATAAATATAAAATTAAAGTAAAGTCGGGCAAAGGATCTAAAAAATTTGCAGCCTAATGACAAGAAAGGTTTTGCGAGCCATTTCATAATCCAACAGCTGCAAAAGCCAAAATGTCTCTTTGCATCATTATCGCTAATTGGCTTGACGTCTGACCATGAAAAACACCTATTTATCCTGTAGGGCTTCTTTAGTTGATGCGGTAAATGATATGCAGGACAAATAGTCTTTGAAAAGAAGTGTGGCTGATTGCATGCAGAAAGCTTTGAAGTAAAGGCCGTTGAAAGATTAACGACGTTTTAATGAAAACATCCAAAAGCTATCAACAACACTTTGCAATAGAGATTTTAGGTGAATACATAATTTTAAAAATCTGTGGTAGAGGTTTTTCCTAATATCTGAAGAAGGAAAGATTTTACAGTGACCAGTACAACGGATCCCTATAAATGTATTTTAACCAAGAGAAAATACCTCACCTAATGCTAAGAAGATAGTCCTAAAATATTAAAATAAGAACATTTTCGAATAATTGCCATATGTACATCGTCCTTTCATCGAAGTGTAATGGAGTCTGTCTATGTTAAAACAAGAAAACTGAGACTCTGTAGACAGAAATATCTCTCGTTTTTCTACTGGGATTTTTCCATAGATGTTTTTCTCATTTTCTTTTTGTCTTTTTTCTCTTTATTGTTGATAATCGACCAATTTTCTTATAAAAGGTTACCATGTATCTATACTTTCCTTGCTGACGATTAATAATCTGAAAAGTGTCTTAAGCATGCTTTTAGCGCAATATCCAACTTCTTAATGCAATTTTCAAGTTTTGTACCACAAAAACATTGTTCAAAAATTAAAGTGATCTTTGAATAGCATGACAGAACTATCAACCCAAATCCGGACACAGAAAAACGTAGAGTGTAGGGGATTAAAAAAGACAACTCTGAACGTACCAACTTTCATTTTTAATCAGCGTTATCGTGCATAAGTAGAATATTAAAAATGAAAATGGTAACTGACGTGTATATAGTGGATACCAGGGATAAAATGCGTCTTTCCCCAATTGCAAAAGAAAATCAGGTGATTTTGCTTTAATATATTAATCTGAAATCAATCTGAAGTCATAGAACATAGTTACCAGAGGATACAACAAGGAGAATGAGTCTACATTACATAATCAAATATAAGGTGACTCTTCTATAGAAAGAATAGCATGCCGATAAAACAACAGTAGCCACAACAAAAACATCGAGGACAACATAAAAATAATGAGATTCAACACCACAAAATCAAAAGCAGAATAATAAATCTAATAGGAACAGAATGAGAAGCAGAACGAGAAAGAAAACTAAAGAGAAAAAACCACCATGCCAAAAGCAGAACAAAACATTGAAGTAAAGCATTGAGAATAAGACTCATAATAAGAGACAGACTAAGTATCAGAATCAATGGCAGAAGAATAAATGTAATTAGAACATTTATTAGAGGCGCAACGAGAACAAAAACTAAAGAGAAAATCACCACTTAACTAAGGGAAAAAGAGATTGAAGCATAGCTAGATTAAGACCTATAATAAAACAAAGACTGAACACAAAGAATCAGTAGCAGAATATTAACTGTAATAGGAATCAGAACTGTTGGCAGAAACAGAACAGAAGGTAAAGAGGAGACGATCATGCGTCTAAGAGAAGAAAACGTTGAAGCAAAGCTAGAATAAGAACCATAATGAGACAAAGACGGAGCAAAAAGAATCAGTAGCAGAAGGGTAACTGTAATTGCAATCGGAATAGAAGGGAAACGGAATACAACCATGTGATTAAAGGAACAAAAGATTGAAGCAAATGTAGAATAGGATCCATGATGAGAGACAGACTCAACACATAGAATAAATAGGGTAACTGTAATTGGAATCAGAATCGAAGGCAGAAGCAGAACAAAACGTGAAAAGGAGACAACCATGCGGCAAGGATTAAAAAAGATTGAAATAAACTCATAACAAGACTGACAATGAGAGAAAGAAGAAGAAGAGCACCAGAATCAAACGAAGACAGAAAAGGAACAAAAGCTACACAGAAAACCACCGTGCGATTAAGGGAGCAAAAGATTGAAGCAAATGTAGAATAGGATCCATGATGAGAGACAGACTCAACACATAGAATAAATAGGGTAACTGTAATTGAAATCAGAACTGTAGGCAGAAACAGAAGAAAAAGCAAAGAGAAAGCCACCATGCAACTAAGGGAAAAGGAGATTGAAGCAAAGCTAGAAAAAGACCAATAATGAGACGAAAACTAAACACAAATAAATAATATCAGACCAATAACTGCAATTGGAATCAAAACTGGAGGCAGAAACAGAACCATAGGTAGAGAGAAGACTTCCATGCGACTGAGGGAACAAAAGATTGCAGCAAAGATCAAATAAAACTCATCAGGTGAGACAGCTTGAACGCAAAGAATCAATAGCAGAATAACAATTGCAATAGGAATCAAAACTGTAATCGGAAAAAGAACTATAGGCAGAAACAGAACAAACGGTAAAGAGAAAACGACCATGCGTCTAAAGGAAGAAACGACTGAAGCAAAGAATCAATAGCAGAATTACATATGTAATAAGAATCACAACTGTTGGTAGAAACAGAACAGAAAATAAAGAGAAAACGACCATGCGTCTAAGGCAACAAAAAGACGAAGCAAAGCTACAAAAATATTCATAATGTGAGATAGACTGAACCCAAAAAATCAAGAGCAGAATTGCATCTGTAATAGGAATTACAATTGGAGGCAGAAGCTGAAGAAAAACTAAAGAGAAAGTCCAAATGCGACCAAGGGAACAAAACAAAGAAGCAAAGCTAAAATAACATTCATAATGTGAAATAGAATGAACACAAAGAATCAACAGCAGGATAACAAGTGTAATATCAACTCGAATTGGAGTCAGAACCAGAACAAAAACTAAAGAGAAAGTGTCAATGCGAATAAGGGAACAAAAGAAAGATGCAAAACCAGAATAGCATTCATAATGTGATATAGACTGAACACAGAGAATCAATAGCAGTGTAACAAGTGTAATAGGAATCCGAATTGGAGTCAGAAGCAGAACAAAAACTAAAGAGAAAGTGTCAATACAACTAAGGGAACAAAAGAAAAATCCAAAGCTAAAATAACATTCATAATGTGATGTAGACTGAACACAGAGAATCAACAGCAGTGCAACAAGTGTAATATCAACCCGAATTGGAGTCAGAAGCAGAACAAAAACTAAAGAGAAAGTGTCAATGCGACTAAGAGAACAAATGAAAAATCCAAAGCTAAAATAACATTCATAATGTGATGTAGACTGAACACAAAGAGTCAATAGCAGTATAACAAGCGTAAGAGGAATCCGAATTGGAGGCAGAAACTGAACAAAAACCAAAAAGAGAAAGTCTCAATGTGACTAAGGGAACAAAAGAAAGATGTAAAGCTAGAATAACCTTCATAATGTGAGATAGACTGAACACAAAGAATATAAAGCAGAATAGCAACAGTAAGAGCAATCATAACTGGAGGCAAAAACTTAACAAAAACTAAAGAAAAAGTCTCGATGTGACTAAGGGAACAAAAGAAAGATGCAAAGCTAGAATAACATTCATAATGTGATATAGACTGAACACAGAGAATCAATAGCAGTGTAACAAGTGTAACAGGAATCCGAATTGGAGGCACAACCTGAACAAAAACTAAAGAGAAAGTGTCAATGCAACTATGGGAACAAAACAAAGAAGCAAAGCTAAAATAAATTTAATGTGAAATAGACTGAACACAAAGAATCAACTGCAGGATAACAAGTGTAATATCAACCCGAATAGGAGTCAGAAGCAGAACAAAAACTAAAGAGAAAGTGTCAATGCGACTAAGGGAACAAAAGAAAAATCCAAAGCTAAAATAACATTCATAATGTGATATAGACTGAACACAGAGAATCAATAGCAGTGTAACAAGTGTAATAGGAATCGGAATTGGAGGCAGAAACTGAACAAAAACTAAAGAGAAAGTCTCAATTTAACTAAGGGAACAAAAGAAAGATGCAAAGCTAGAAAAACATTCATAATGTGATATAGACTGAACACAGAGAATCAATAGCAGTGTAACAAGTGTAATAGGAATCCGAATTGGAGGCACAACCTGAACAAAAACTAAAGAGAAAGTGTCAATGCGACTATGGGGACAAAACAAAGAAGCAAAGCTAAAGTAACATTCGTAATGTGAAATAGACTGAACACAAAGAATCAACTGCAGGATAACAAGTGTAATATCAACCCGAATAGGAGTCAGAAGCAGAACAAAAACTAAAGAGAAAGTGTCAATGCGACTAAGAGAACAAAAGAAAAATCCAAAGCTAAAATAACATTCATAATGTGATATAGACTGAACACAAAGAGTCAATAGCAGTATAACAAGTGTAAGAGGAATCCGAATTGGAGGCAGAAACTTAACAAAAACTAAAGAGAAAGTCTCAATGTGACTAAGGGAACAAAGGAAAGAAGCAAAGCTAGAATAACTTTAATAATGTGATATAGACTGAACACACAGAATCAACAGCAGGATAACATGTGTAATATCAACCCGAGTTGGAGTCAGAAACTGAACAAAAACTAAAGAGAAAGTGTCAATGACACTCAAGGAACAAGGGAGAGAAGGAAAGCTAGAACAACATTCATAATGTGAGATAGACTGAACACAAAGAATCAATAGCAGAATAGCAACAG
>JANTCA010049684.1:1282-18201 GCA_024741275.1 Chironex yamaguchii
AGCAGATTATTTGAGTCAAACTGACCAAAACATACCAAAGTCCAAATATGACCCTAATGCCAAGCCCTTCTTTTCTAGAAATACCCCAGAGTTCACCAGTGCAATGATTCCAAATTTGTCGGATTCAGTTATTCAAATGCATCACAATTCCGGCCACTAAAGTATTAATAAAGTTCATAGAACGTTGTTAGATGCGGGATATTGGTGTCGGAATATGGGAGGCAGAATAGCTACTGTTAGCAACAGATGTGAGGAGTTCAAAAATGCAAAACAGAATACCCGCAACAGCCCCTTAACTGGACACTTACCAAATAGTCACAATTGCCAACCTCGAGAGTTTGTGTCAATGGACATAGTGGAATCCCTACCAATGTCTAAGACATTCTATTATATAGTAATAATGATCAATCATGCTTCACAATTTCTGGTTACAGTCCACTTGCACAGAGATCAGTGCCAACAAGGTGGCACAATTATTGAAAGATCAATGGTTGCTAAAATTTAGTCCGCCTAGAATCTTTCATTCCGACAATGATACCATGTTTGATTGTTAGAATTATTCATTGTCATTCAGTATGAATTCGTTTGGTTTCTCGGTTTGTTCTACATTGATCATTATGAAGCACGCAGTGCCATTTATGAACTTGTAGATTTTGGTCATTTGCTCAGCATAAATTAAAATCTCCACATTAAGCACCTCTCCGCTTATGTATACACTCCATATTCTATAGTTTAGTGGAGAGGCACCTAAGATGTATCACCCATCTTTCTCAAATCACTATAGAATCCCAATTTCAGAACTTCTAAAATCAATCCAGTATCTCGATAGGGTGGCCCATCTTAGTTAACGCTAGTTATAGGGACATTCTACCTCTCATTTATCTCCAAATTCCCTTTATCTCTTGTCCACCACCATTTCCTCCTTTAGCTTCCATTCTTCTCAATTCCTCCTTTTCGACCCTTGTGTTTCCTCCTTTGGCTGCACACCAACTTCTGTTGAGAAGCATTAATTTCTATACTATAAAATTACACGTATTTACTTAATGGATGACTGGATGTTTGTTGATCAATCCATTCTTCTGTTATAGCATATTTTATTTAAACCAGGCAATGTCTGCTCAAGGTAATGTTTTCTTATCAATACTAAATTATAAACTCCAAGCTGGTTTTTTGATGGCGAAGTAAATTTCAGCAGCCAAACAATGGGTTTGCCATATACGTGGTTATGGGGGGCAGCTCTTATTTATTGGCAAACATTATGGACCTTGAATTGTTTCTCTTCTCAGCCCACTTGCATCGCTTTTGCTTTGCCTAGAATACTCCAAACAACCTTGAAATATTTGATAGAATTTGATAGATAAAACGACACTCTTTAGACCTCGTTTACACTGGAACGGATCTTTGCCAATATTGATCTCTATCTGTGCTACTTTGGGATCGCTTTCCAAAGTGTCCCAGTTTGGATCCATTCCAATTGAGGTCCAGTGTAAACGGCTGATTAGTTTGCAAAACATGTAGCTGAAGCATCATCAGTTGACATTGATACGGTTTGCAGCAATTTGATTTTATATCCAAAACAATAACCTACAGTTATTAAATACAAACATACCTACATTGATTACATAAGTTACAGTCTTTGGTATTGTTATTGTTTTTTAAAGAAAAAAACCATAAAACACATTAGCTAACAGTTATTCAAAGTTACAAAATTACAAGATACTGACAAAAGTGAGAAGGGGCAGAAGATAATATGGAAAGGAAAAGTAGGAGAGAATAGGTATAGGTGCTAGAAATGATACAGATGTTCGTTAAGGGCAGGCCTGTACCATATAATTTATAGAGTTTCTTTACTTTTAAGCTGATAGACAGATTGGGAAGAGTGTAGGATGGTAAAGCAAGCATTGGAAGGAACGTCATCACAGTCTACTGATGACTGTAAGTGTCTGTTAATGCAAGAGTTCCCTTCAATCAACAAATGTTCTCGAACACGAGTTAAAAAATACCGGCAAGCTTCATCAACATAACAGGCACTTCAGTCTTTACAGGAAAACCTAAAAGACGACTCCCAAAAAAAGTTTGTTTGGGATGAAATATTTCACACTAAACATTTTACAACTGTAAAAGATGTTAACACTAACTATACATCCAAATCCTTACAATGTGACTTAACCAAGTCTCTTTCTTGTTTAACCCTTGGATTTAATAGAGCTAGACTGAACGATCTAGGAAAAAGCTATTGCCCAAAGCATAACAATGTAGCAGCTTCGAAATGGTAGCACCATAAGAAATTCAAACCATGTACAGCATCCAGAAATTACCGTCATCAAAGTTGTTCTAAACTCTTGTATGCCCACGTGTAATTGGTCAGTGAGAGTACAGTTTGTAAGCATTATAACTCCATAGCCTTGTTCTGCATTTAATTGCAGTGAAAAATATACCGGCCTTTCGTGAAAATGGAGATCAAATTTCGTTTCACAGGTATTTGAAACATTAGATAAGAAATGGTTAAATATATTAGCCTACACAGCATTTTGCCAATTAAGCTGTATGCTTCCTTATTGTTGGTTTGAAATATTGCTTGCTTAAATGTGTAGGCCTATGGATTTAAACCTGCATTTATTGCTGATCTTACTCTTCTTTTATACTGTCAAACATCAGTCTTAATGGACAAAAATGTGTTGTTAGTTCTGTGATAATTGCAATACAAGATATGTTCAAGCCATAAAATTTACTGGTGAATTGAGTTTGCTTGTTGTTTTTTCTACAGCTTTTCTTAAGATTTTGCTGTTTAGTGGTTTCAGTTTAGGGGCATATTGAATCTACATCAAAGCGTTTAAACCGAGTAATCTTCTTTGGTGTTGTACTCACAATTATACTCCACTTAAATATGATTTGCTTTTATGAGAAAGTTGAGATGCTGTACTCTCACCTAGGTGTCACTTGGCCCATACTTTATCTGTTGATTTGAAAGAACAAATTCACGAGAATTTAACACTTTGTGACCCTCGAGTTAGTGGATGCTGCTACTTTAGCAATGTTGACAATTGTGTTAATATTCTAACAGAAAGCAACTTTTAGAAGTTAATTTCTATGTTGACAGCTTCAATACAATCGACCATACTACATCTTTTAACCTCTGCCTTTCTGTCCTATAATTGTCTAAGAAATGGTAAAGCCATGAGAAAAGCCAAGATTAATTCAAAAATAACTTGACGTCTTGCTCTCGTGTACCGAATAATAGGGGGATTTGGAATAACGGACATGAGGCAGCCCTGTGTCAAAGATGCTATTCCTTATGTGGATTATTACAACAGCTCCTTTTGCCTCCTGAATTCAATTTTGACAAACGTTTAAGAAACGGACTGTCTATCACTTTTCCCCCTTCTGCTCTTACAGATTTCCACACAAAAATTGAGATCTGATTATGAAATGGGTAACTGCAATGAAAAGAGACAAGTGGTGTTCCTCTGCAACATCTGTCACTTGCTAAAGGCACTTTAGTGCAGAGGACTGCATTTATCGTGCACGTGACTTTGCAACTCTTTCCTAAAGAAGAAGTATCTTAGTCCAGATGTAGTACCTTCACTTTTTGATTTTTGATGGTCTATAATAGTAATAATACTAAGGAAGCATTACTATCATAAGTAAGATAAACACGAGACGACCAACAAACGGTCGTCATGCTAGGTATCTTATTGAGTTGGCCGATTATGAAATCATGGTGCAGTATATTCCCGGTCACGACAACCAAGTAGCAGATTATTTGAGTCAAACTGACCAAAACATACCAAAGTCCAAATATGACCCTAATGCCAAGCCCTTCTTTTCTAAAAATACCCCAGAGTTCACCAGTAACATTTCTCCACTCGACGTACAGAAAGGTAGACCACCAATATGCAAAGTCACTAATAAAAAACATCAAAACATTTAAAACAAATTATTTAAAAAATATATAAGCAGATACGAAATCTCCAAGCAAAGACTAAAAGCTTTAATAAAATGAAAAGCCTTCTTCAACACTTGAAATGACAGTAATATCTATCAGATGAGGGAATGCCTACTATATCCAATAACTTTGGGCACATGGCAGTAGAAGTCTTTAGAAATGAGGTTAGGAATTATGAAAAGACAACAGTTTCAAGGTATAGTGAAGAGACCAAAAAGTTTGCAATTACTTTGTATTATCACAGTCCTGCTGCATATAAAAATTGTAGGAAAATTTTATATCTCCGTCATCCAGATAGGTTACGTTCATGGGTCACAAATATCCAAGTAGAACCAAGTTTCTTAATCCAGGTACTAGAAACTTTAAAGACAGAGTATGCACAAAACGGAGACACTGATTGTACAATATTGCTTGATGAAATGTCAATAAGAAAAGAAACAATTTGGGACAATAGGAGTAATATGTTTGTGGGAAATGTTGATTATGGTGGTATTGCGGGTGAGGACTCAAGATGCTGTTACTCCGAATGCTGTTGTAGTTATGGCTACTGGTCTCAAAAATCCTTGGGCTTATCCAATTGGCTATTTTCTTACAAATAAAGTTAATGCTTATCTTCTAGCACAAATTATGAGGCTATCAACCCTGACAGAAAAAAAATGGAAGTCCATGCAATGACATTTGATGGCAGTTCGAAAAATTTTAGCATGGCATTAAGATTAGGATGCAATGCAACATTTGTGAATTAAGGGGATCTTTTTCTTGCCCAACTAAACCAGGGAAGCAGGTATTTGCCCTTGGTTTTACATGTCCGCTTTTTCAATCCACAACATTTCAAAAATTTTGCTTATTAGGAATGACAATTTCTTTGAATTCATTTTGTCTTACAGACTTTCTCAGGACCATTTGGAGATGTTTTTCAGTAAGATAAGAGGTAGTCTGGGGTGGAACAACCACCCAAATGTCATGCAGTTTAAATGGGCTGTATGTTCACTTTTACTAAAGAATGCCGTTAAGTCTACTTCTGCTGGCAACTTTGTAAATGAAGTCCATAATCCACAATTGTGTAATCAGAAAGTGGACAGCAGTGTTGCCAATTTCTAAGTACATCAACCGAGTAGCGTGATGACTGTCTTTTCTATATTGCTGGATTCATATCAAAACATCCTCACTGTATTGACGCGTTATATACCAAGGGAAATCAAAATAATCACAGATATGTAAGTCCTTTGAATGCAAAGATATGGAAAGCGTATTTCACTCTCTAGATTAATTGTCAAAGTTGTAGAAGGAACTGATAAACTGCTTCGGCAAGAACTATTAAACTGGAGATCTTTCCAAACTTGAATAACTTGAAGATAGTTTTAACAGTATTAAAGAAAACATGGCAATTAGCTTTTACTTCCATTTGTCAACATTGTATGGAAAGTTCGACTGTGGAAGCTTACCTTCGTGAGGACCATATTTCAACACTAATAAAAGAAACAGCCACGATGTACATTTAAATTTTCGAACCTATGCAATGAGCAGAAAGTTTGGCAATCCATCACAACGACAGAAGCTAACAAAACTAATTATATCTAACAATGAATGAGCCTAATGGGCAAGGGCATTATATTGACAATAAATGTCAAGATGTAACAGATGTGACTTTGGAGATATTTTTACGACTTTGAATCATTTTGTTGCGTTAATGCTTTTTAGACCAAATTGGACTTTTCAGTTTCCGTTATGGCTGTGAACAATTTCTAGTCTTCTAGCTTCTATCATTGCTTCTTAGTTTTGACCAATAATTGTGTCTTTCTATTCTAATGAAGATACGAAACGTAAATTGAAATGAAATTATGCTCCGGCATTCAGTTAACTCATTTCGATCCATTCCTCCAAACATTTTGTGTTTTAATGCTGAGACATCCAAGTTTGTTTGTTAATGCCTGTATCATTCCTGCATGTTATCATAGACACTCATCACTTTGTCAAATCAAATTTCTTGACTTACCAGACAAAAGAAATGAACTACCAAAACCAGGTAATAAACTATATTAACTGCTCTTTTAGCAGGGGTTTAATGGGGTTATGAAATCTGGCAAGCCAGCTCGACGGCAGAAGTCAACAAAGTTAATTCTCTTTAATAATAACTTCAGAGTCATTAATCAACTTAAACAATCTGAATTTGCTAAAACTTTACACAGCAAACCTGGACGAGTACAATTTCTCATTAGCTTAGTTATTACATAGTCATATTTCAACATTGCTGCAATGCTCAGAATATGTATGGCATAGCCAAGTGTTATGATGCTTTGCCGTCGACCAAAATCACAGAAAAACAACAGGTTAGGTCGTTGTTACTACGGGCAAAGCGCCTTGGATTTTGTGTAAAATGATTTAATGTCAGTGTACTGCGATTGCTTGGTGCTTTAAAGCTTCACTATAAAGCTATACTCAAAACACTGTTACCGTCGAATACAAGTTTGTGGTCCAAATATGGCAACCAACTCAAACTGAGACTGACTATGACACAGAGAGCACGATGCTTTATCACGTGACTTGTTGAGATCAATGGTGACAAACTGTGGAAGACTGTTTTTGCCAACGTCCTTCGGGAATACGGCACTTATCGAGCGAGTGGTGGCAAACCCTTATGTTGCTACCATCTTGGCTACGCATGGAAGTTACGAATCACGTGACAAAGTTTGCAGTCTAGCCAAGTCTATGGCTTTAACGGTAAAAGGACCAGTGTAAGGCAGTTTGAATGTATGTATAAATTACTTGTCTTGAAATAATTGGCAGAGCACAAGATCAACAAGTCATCTTACAATACATGTATTACTCTGACAAAGAGAGAAATTAAATCCTAAAATCAGCTCTAGTGATAAGTTAAAGTAGTGATACCATCTACACGGTCCAGGTGGCCTTGCTTTTATAATCGTCCTTCCAGAGATGATATCAAAAACATGAAATTTAAGTAGATAACGTAAGTTATAAGTTAAAAAGAAGAAAAGGAAAAAGGCCGTAAAACAGCCGGTTAGTATAGACATTTGTTGACAGTAGATGAAAGTATTGTACGGTTACTGAGCTATAACCTGAACCCAAAAATGACACAGTCATTAAAGCCGAGGTATTATAATTAAATGGTGCCAAATGCTTTTTGCAAATCGATTGAAATCATACCAGTTACCATATTATTTTCAAATCCTTAAATGATTTGGTCGGTTGAGTATGTTAAACACGTATCTGTTGAGTGTCGAGGATGAAAGTCAGACTTATATAGATATAGCATGTTGTTTTTATTAACATGGCCTTCAATTTGGTGATAACAAAATTTTTTAAATTATCTTAGATATCTGGGGCAACGTGAGATTGCTCTATAGTTTTGGAAGACATTTTTGTTACCTTTCTTGAAAAGACATTTTAATTTAACTTATTTGCAACCATCAGGGTACTGCTAAGATTGATGCATCATCTCAAAGAAATATACCGGGGAAACTGCCAGGTCACTTTCGTTGGATTTATTCCCTCAAGCACTTCCAACACATTTGTATAAGCTGCGTGATGTAGTGTACATTTTTCTGTTTCAGGACCGAGGCTGTCATAATATTTCCTAACACTGTCTATGACAAATGTACGGAGCGAGTCTAGTAACCTTGTTCCTATTTCATTTATACGTTCAAGAAAAAGTCTCTTCAGAGGTTGGCATAACTTTTATCATTGAAGTTATACTCCCAGTTCAGGTTTCTTTCGCCTGTTGAGTGCGATAAGTATTGAGGAGCCAGCCACGCAATATATAGCCAGTCAGCATCAGTGTTGTGGGGACTCCATTGAGGAGTGGCCCCGCCGAGGTGAAAATGCTGTCAGGAGGCTAGGGGCCGAAACAGTGCCGCAGTCCTCCTCTGATGACCCCGACACATGATGGATTCAACTGTGCAGCTGCTGCTGGAAAGCACTGGTGAGTGTCACAGTGTTTATTTCTTCTTGTAAGGCAGATATTTTCAAGGTTCCGTTATTATTTGTAGAAATTCAAAGCAATCTTAGGTTTTTCCATAAACCTTTTAAATTCCTGGTGTTTTCTTATGATTTTTCAGTGGCAAATTGTTTTTCTTCTCTATTAAGGCTGAGATGATATTTTGAACTTTTTGTAGTTAATATTGTCTACATGAATTTTTGTATTTAGAGAAATTTAGAGAGCGGGTTATCGCAAAATCTGGTCCTTTTGAGAACTTCCTCATCTATTCTTGAGTATTGTTTCTTATTTGAATCTCCGACAAATTTGGGAAAATAGTTGATTTTGAGTTTTTATATGAGTATTTCTCTACTCTTTTTTTGTTGCAGAGCTTTATTCCGTTGAAATTACCTTCCTTACTGTTCATTAAATCAATATTTGGGTCTCCTAACATAAAACGTTTTGGTTATCAAATTGAGGCATATGTACTATGGGTATTTAACCATCTTGGTTTTCAGTGGCTTCCAAACGGCATAAATCTTGATAAACATTCTGACTTGTTCCTTAAGGCTGTGTAAAGTTAACAAAGTGACGTTGTTGATGATGTGGTACCCCTGTTTAGGTAAATGGCAAAATAATCAGTCCATTCAATTGTCAAAGTTTCTGAACGTTCTGTAATTCCAGTGATCTATGACATAGATTCTATGTCATAAGCATTAATTTTTATGTATCCATGGGATAATGATAAAAACCTCAACAATCTATTAGCAGTCAATAAAAATGATTCCAAGTAAAATCTAACCATGTAGATGTTTGTTGTAATGTGCCTCTTATATTTTTATACTTTTATCATTCGGTAAAATGTTTTTGTATTAAAAGTAAACGTTTGGAATACACTCAGTTCTTCAAAATTGAAGGAATAACACGGCCAAGGTCTGTGTTCTTGAGGTAGATGGAAGTCTCCATTTATGATTATGTCAGTTATCATATAGTTGCTAGAAATGACTCCTTGTTTCTTTCAAACCAGTGCTGCAAACTGACAGTAAGTCCTTCTAATCTCTTCAGGACACTTAAAAAACACGTTCGACTCTGACAGAATACGTATGTCCAAACATCTTATGTTCTTGTTCATATGAAAGCGACCATAAAATTGTAAAATTGGTAACTAGGTACTAAAAAGGTACTAAAAACTTATAATGATTCTAATGAGTCGCTATGAACCTAATTGTACACAGATATGTCTGTATACTGCGTATTTTAAGCATACCCAGATTCCCCTGAAAATTTGCGCCATTGCGCCAAAAACATACATAAAAACATTTTTCCTCTGACACTCTTCAAAGTATGAATCGTCAGAAAGGAAAGTATGTGCATATGACAACATAGTTATACAAAACATGCATCAAAACTAGCCAATCCTAGACAAGAAGGGAGCAAAGAAAGGGAAAATGAAGAAACAAAACATATTGGAAGAGTCAAAGGGAACTCTTTCTTGTTTTAATATAGACATAGTCCAATACACTAAGATGAAAGGACGATCTAGCAATGCCAAGTATCCAAAATTTCTCGTCGCTATACATTTTGGCACATTCGGAGTTTTCTAGTAAATGTTGGCCTATGAAAGAATCGCATGTTTTGGTAGTCATTTTTGCTTTGCAAGCGCAAGATAACTGTTCTGTTGAAGGATCTGATGCTTGGCGTACAATGGCTGGAACATGTTGTTTGATCCTGTCACCCAATCTTTGAGAAGTGCGACCTACATACCGAGCTTCACATCTGCACAAAAATTCATATATTACTAAGCTTTTTTGTGTGGTAGGTACGCAATCCTTGTAAATGGATGGCCCAATCTTCCTATTTGTGAAAACATTTTTTGGATTGACAGCAGAGAAGCACTTAGCTACAGCTTTTTTAATTTGTGTTCAATGTAGCGAAATTTTGTATCAGCAATAACCTTTTTGCAGGCGTTACTTGCCCGTCGGAAAGACGCCCGAGACTCATCTGTCCCATCATGCTGCAATTGTTTCTAGAAATGATTACGGCGAGCAATAGCAGAGGTGGAATGAGCATTGAACCATGGCGGAGAGTCTAGCTTTACCTTGAAATTATGACTGGGCACAAATGTGTCATTAGCAACCTCAAGCCACTCACTGAATTCAGCTGCAGCATTAGATGCTGGCTTATAAACCTGAATCTCATAGAACATCCCAGAAAGTAGCGAAAACCATCCCAGTCAGCCTTCCTATAATTGAAAGTCTTTCTATGGAAAGGCCTATCAGTACCATTCGTAACACCAATCTTGACATCAACCTTTACATCAGCATGGTCAGGGGATGCAAGTGGAGGGAGAGATGACACTGAACGGTCAGGAGTGGAGGTCAACAAGAGATCCAGTAAAGTTGTGCCAAAGTCTGTATCCGTAAATCTTGTGGGGAAATCAATAACCTGAGAAAGATCAAGAGTCAAGGAAAAATTGTGGGTAACCTCGCCTGCCTTGTCTGTCCGATTTGAGTGAGCCAGCCGAGACTTGTGATGAGCGTTGAAGTCACCAAGGACAAAGATATTTGCTGTTGAATGCATTTCCGAGGCCTTCTCAATAGAGTCAGACACGGCTTCAATAACCGAGCAAGAATCAGATGAAGGGCAACGGTACAAGAACAACAAGTAACAAGTAGCATGAAGCAGGAATATACGAAAGCACATGAAAAATTCACCTCTAGCTTCAAGCTGGGTTAGCCTAACAGCTGGAAGATCCTGCCTAACATACACGGCAAGGCCATGAAGATGAGTTGAAGAATCTTGACGAAACATAGGTAAATAGCCATCAGCATGAAAACTACTACTACTGATATCCTTCAAGTTTGTCTCGGAGAGTGTGAGAACATGTGGATAGTTTGAGTGATGGGAGGCCTCAACAAATGGAAAATTAGTACGTAAACCTCTGATATTAGAGAAGGATAGAGAGAGAACAGCATTGAGTGATTTGAGTTGAACTGGTTTAGACTTTCTTGATAATATAGCCATGTCATAGATTTAAAAAGGGAAAATGGTGCTCCTGACTACTTTGAATCTCATGACTGTAACCGGCAATGCATGCTGAGTCAACATCCACTGAACCTATTGCCATAGTAACAGCATGGTCAGACCTCGAAGTCACCTACCCGAAATAGTTACAGGGACACACATCCATGCGCAACATAGCACAGTAGATTATCCCGATATTATATACCTGTTCATCAACGAAGCCTCTTAAGGAGCTACCCCTAAGTTTGGACTCCTAACTACCAGGCGGAAAGTGCAAACCAGAAAAAAAACACTGATCATGTATCCTCCACAACCACGTATCCTCCACCTGTTCCTTCAGGATCTGCATCAGGCCACAATCGTAAGAGAGAAGAGTCAAAAGCACCAAGAGACTAGCATTCGTACTCACGAGCCAGGAATAAGCCAAGACTCTACCAAGGCCCAATAGAGGTAACATGGGGTTACAAAGGCTGGTTGATGCAAGCACCTACCCCTAAATTGGTTTAGGGTCACCAAAAACTGGTGTTTTTATCGAGACACCATCTCTGGGAGGGTTGCCAACCAAGACTTAAGAGGCCCTCCTCCCCATAAGACAGACTGAATCCCGCCGGATACCAACCCGGTATTTCATAGTCTCAGGATAGGCTTACCGGGTGCAACACTTTGCCCAAGGTTGCCCGGAGATAGTTGTGGCCAAGTGTAACCTCATTAGTTCCACGTCGAAACTCCAGAATCGGACGTTAAAGTGTAACGTCTTTAAGGACAATTTATGATGAGCAGAACCAATCATGGATAAAATAGGCCTAAGTGAAGTATTGTTCTTATGTATTTTAGGTAAACCAAACATACGTGAACGTTGAGAGCCTTTAAAACAAATCTGATCATAAATTTCGCGACTTAACTCATTTTTGTTAAAAAATTTCTAAAAGCCTGCGTTGTAATTTACCTTAACATTTTGCAGTAATATCATGGTTTTCAACACTGCCTAAATTTTCAAATCTTTCTTGGTCATTTAATATATCAAACATCTTATTGATACAGTCTTTTTTGTTAAATACTAAGACCCCTTCATCAGGTTTTGTGATAAGAATGTGTCTTCATTATATCTTAAAGATTTTATTTCTTGAAAATGTTCAGTGTGCATGTAAAAATTCAAAAGGTCCATTGGAGTGCCGCATAAATAGGTTGCCATATACAGATACTTTCCTTTCTGAAAATTCATACTCTGAAGAGTGTCAGACGAAAACAGCTTTGAAGCATGTTTTCAGCGCAATGTCACAAATTTTCATGGCAAGTTTTGTACTACAAATAGATATGTTCATTTGTTCAGATTGTTAAAACACTCTGTTTTTCAAAGGAAGTTCTTTCAACAGGAGATAACAGAAATTTATCTGACCCGTCTGCATGTAGCGACTAATCAATAAAAAGTTTTTGCTTTTTTTCTCGTGGTCTGTCTTAATATTTGCACGTCTGTCAAATGAAATCACGATCAAGGAGAATATACTTAAATAGGACATATGATTAGAAATAATCGTACTCCATGTGATACAAATTACAAAGTAATATTTCTGATTTTTGCACTTTTATCAAAGACATCTATATCAGATTGAAAATAAGGATTTTATGTTTTGTCTGCTTATCGAATTAGCAGTAGTGACAGAGGAGTTATTTCTTTTGTCTGCGAGCAACAATTAGCAGAAATGAACCTGTTAAGCTTCAAGAAGCTTTCATAAAACTAACCTGACGCAAGCTCTTGGTTTAATTTATTAGAAAGACGCCCATAGGTTATCATTTTTTCAGTATAGTTGTAGACTTCGGCATCCTTAAGCAGGACAAATAGGGTAGAAAAGTTTGAGTTTGACAAAACCGACCTTAAGAAAGCACCTTGAGGAACACCTTCTTGAACACTTTCAAGTCAAAAGTTCATTACTGGAGGTTTCCGAGTGGACCCGGCCTATCATAATACTAAAGGTAATGGTGAGCAGGGTTATACCATAATTATATCTGGCTTTACCTTACAAGTTATATATTTTACAGTAAAGTTTCAGTGTTTTTTTGGTTGTGAGATTCCTATATGCTTAGATTGTCAGTTATGCGATAGCCCAAGATCCATCTGTGCTTGCTCTCTGTACAACAGAGAGAAAAACAACTATATAAAGTATAATAACTGTGTAAGTATCATTTAGGCATAATAGCATACTCTACGTTCTGGTAAGTTGTACTGGACAACGATTTTATATTCTACAGTAATTTGTTTTACACTTCAAATAACGTCAATTGACTCTGGCAATAGTGAGAGATCCTGATCCAAATGGACAATGGTGGTGGTGATGATGATGGTGATAATGATGGTGATGATTATGAGAATGATGATAATGATGGTGATGATTATGAGAATGATGATAATGATGATGATGATTATGAGAATGATGATAATGATGGTGATGATAATGATGGTGTTGATGGTAGTAATAATGTTGTTGTTGATGATGATGATGATGATGATGGTGATGATAACAATTATGGAGGTGGTGGTGATGATAATACTGGTTATGGGAATTATGTCAATGATGGTGGTGGTGATGGTGATAACCATATTGATGATGATGATGATGATGATGATGATAATGATGGTGATAATGACAATGATGGCGGTGGTGAAGATCATGATGACAATGATAATAATGATGATAATAACAATGTTGATGAACCAGGTACAAATCGTACAAAGACAGACAAAGTGTATAGATCAGTTTACACGGACGCAACCTGTTACACCAGAAACAAAAAAATTATTTCTACCGAGTGGAATAGAAAGAATAGGGTGGTGACAATGTCGAACTGCGTAAGTGAGAGTGAAAGAGAAGTGCAATAATAATCGCTAGACAGAAAAAAAAATCAGATTAGCACATAAATTTATGTGTGGGATCATGTGAATTTGTCAAGGACTTTATTGCCGAACACTTAAAGGATCTAATGTTTCTTATTTGTGATTGCACTATTGAGTTGAATTGGAAATCTTGTCCAGTCGATCTTCGGGCAAAGGCCTTAGTTGAGCGGTAAAAGTTCGGTAAATAACTTATCACTGTAAAATTTTCTAAGCTTTTTAAATTGTCTCATTGAGAGCTATCGTTCGATATATCTTTTGACCCTATGAAATTTATAATCCTATGAGAGTTGCAAAGCTATGATTGCTAAAGTTTCTATTGGGCCAAAGGATAAGTCACTTACATATCATTTCTAAAATACATTGGTATTAAAATCAACTGCATACTGTACAAATATGACTAGTTGTATGGCTAAAATTGTCACACTAGAGTGCTTCTTTGCCATTTTTCTTCTCACAGTCTATTTGGTGGGACCGTAGCCGAAATGGCTTATATGGCTTAAATTGTTTAACATACCTTGTTGTTTCAATTTTTATGGGACTTCGTGGATAGCCTGACCTTGCATCTCACTGTTTCTAAACTCCGGTGATGACTTATCACATAAACAAGGAAAATTCGCCACAAATCCGCCAAAAATCGGCCACAAATCGGCCATTTTCGCTTTCAGCTTTGTTTATAAACTCACTCGTGTTGGCCGTCATTTTTAAAGTTATTGTAAACATGAAAAAGGGCATGCGCTTACTCCATCACCAGTAAACAAAATTGCTTTCCTTCGGGAAACAAGGTGAGCAAAATGGCACAAGTGCAAAAAATAACAAACACGTTAGATATTTTGCTTTCGATCTGGGAAATTCTTTTCAAGTTTACTACAGCACATGGGGGATTTTGGCTTAAGCAAAATGGCACGAATGACACTTTGCTTAGGCAAAATTCTCCCACGTGCAGTTAGCATTAGGCATAAGAGGTTTCTCTAGATATGCTATGCAGCAGAAATGTTTTCAGTCTGATTGAGCAATGTTCTTAACAAGACATTATACAAAAGCTGAGAAATGATATGGAAACGAAAACTTAGAAACTACTTGGATTTTTTATCAGTGCCTGTCAGAAAGTTGTGGGAGACGTCATTGACTGGGCAATCATCCAGGCTTGTAAGCTTATGGGTTTATCCTTGATCAAAAACATATTCTTTTCTTATGAAAATTTAACATAGAAAAATATAATTTACTAGTTTTCTGTTAAACTATTAGACAAACTGTTTTTTCTCATGTAGTCACGGGCATCCCTAAACCATTTTCACTGAGGTGAAATGTCTTTGATAGCTGAAATTTTAACGTATTTTAACGTAGTTGTATCGTGTATTTTAGATAGTAGTGGTCACATTGCAAGTCTTTCCTAAAAAAGAAAACAGTGTAACTAGAGGCAAGCATACCCTCTCAATGCCTTCCCCACTACAGAACTCTTCACAAAGTGGGCTTATTTGTTGTTGTAAATCATGAAAGGTGAACACGAAAACGTTTTTGATGTGAGGCATTTTACTGCAGTGCAAAACGAGTTAAGCTCTTTAATGGCATGGAGTCAAGAGGCCTGCTCCAGGAGATGCAGTTGATTGAACATTGAAAAAAATAATATTAAGACTTTGCACTTTGTAGTCCATTGATTGGCATCCAAATCATATTATTAATGCACAATGTGATATCCTAAAGCAATTTACTTTTGCTGAAAAGAAAATTGATTTTCTGGAGGAATGGAAAATTTGGATCCCAATTCAAAAGGCTTCTATTTTTGAACCCCAATTACATTATCTACATAGCGACTACAAATCTACAAGATACATTCTATATTGCTATTATTTCCTTGACTAATAAACAACATTTGTAACGTGAAACAATAGTACTCAACTTGAAAGCATTGGTTAGTGTTCAATTTCTCAGATGCAAAAAAGTTCCTTGAACCTACTTGAAAGATGCTACAACATTCAGAATACTGAAATATATCTGTCCGCAAGATGGTATTGTTTTTCTCAAAGAAGGTAAGGGTGTAGAAAAAATATAGTTGTTGTCGTTCACTTCCTTGACTGAGCTACTCTTCTTGAAATCATCTGAGTGCTCTTGCCTCATGCAACTATCAAAATGATCTATATGTATTTTGAAATTGGTAAACATTCCATCATCTTCATTTATTTTTATGAAATACATTATACAGTAAGTATCGTGTCACAGATATTGTCAGCATTTGTGGTGATTAATCATCTACAATCTTTTTCACTTGATTGAAATATATGATTCTACCAATGCTGATGATCAATGCTGATGATCATACCTACGATATTTGTCTATGGATTCAAGGTCGAGGTTTCATAGATCATTCCTGCTAAACATCCTTTAAGTAAATTGTATTTGTAAGATCTTTCTCACAATGTAGAACAATCAGATCATCTAACCTGCTGTCAATCATAGTAAACCTACAACAGTTCCTTACAAATTTCAATAGGAACGTAAACCCAAATCAGGATGTGCTGTCAATTGAAGCATTTGGAAAACACCGATAAAAACTTGGATAATGAGAAGTTGATCACTTTCAGCAAAACTACAGAGTACACAGTTAATTTTAGTCCTTCAAATGCTTGATGTGGAAGAAACACGCTGGTTCTGTCATTCCTTGTAAAGTCACCCGTCCTTTTTTTCTGCTGGTGTTCCCAAATCCTCAAAATACTTTACAAACACATTTTAATCAATGAAACCTATCATTTTCTACATAAACATATGGCTTAGGAAAGACTGGAGATTTCTTTGGCGCTATTTAGAGTGACGTACATTTAAGCAGTCAAAGAAGTGATTTATCATTTTGCAAAAAAGCAGCCTCTTGTGCTGTCTCTGGCAATACGCAGGGAATGAAACACTCAAAAATGAACGAAGGACTTAAGCTGCTAGTCTCTCATTTATTACAAAGAAAGGCTTGAGATGAATTTGATTATAGGTTAGAAAGCCTGCTACATGCAATTTGCATTCCAAATCTTTGTAATTGAGTTAGGAAATCGCCTTGAAAACTTGCGACATTGCGCTAAAATCATACTTAAAAGCTTTCTTCGTCTGACACTCCTCAGAGTATGAAACGTCAGAAAGGA